>JAGDQP010033626.1:2883-20571 GCA_022664845.1 Lepisma saccharinum | reverse complement strand
TCGGAGCTACAGGCTACTGAAAGATATACTTTACAGCTTCAAATTTCCTAATATCATTAATTGTAGAGCTGATGCGACAAGTTATCATCAAAGACTTCAAGCCTCATCTATTAAAAATGCATATTCAAACACTGAGTATGCAAGGGGTTCCCCAAAGGAAGTGAGGTTCCCAGAAATTTTCTGAAGTAAAGGTGAGTCGAAATGATTTCCCAGCAGGTAACAATAATTCGTTTGCGACTTTTCTTCAGATAATATCTTCAAATCAACTATTTCCTTTGAGAAATCCCTTGCACTCCCAATGGAAATTTTTGAAATATGCACATTTAGATGGAACAATTTTTAAGTCTTTGACGATAGCATCAATTCTACCATCAGTTGTATTGGATATTTGAACCTCTACAGTTCTTTTGCATGTACCTCCGAAATGTCGGTGCATTACGTTACCACCCTATATACGGCATCAAGAAACAAATGGACGCCGCTTATGTTAAGCATCGAGTGCCCTTTCGAAAAAATACGTAAAATATATGTAGATTAAAAGCGTGGTGAAAGATTTACAGAAAAAGAAGAAAGGCATTTCTATTAATGATTTATCATTTTAGTAATTAAGTTTCTGCTTTTTCTTACGCCTTCCGTTGTTTTGATTCCTGTATCTATTATGGTATAATATGGTGCATGAAAATGTCCGTATTTTTTAACAATGTTTAGATAACACAGCACACTTTGGCTGAACCTATTCTGCTCAATAATAATAATAATAATAATAACTTTTATTACAAGTAAAGATATGAGAGTAATATTCTAGTCAATCAGCATCCCCTTTGTTCTTCATATCATTTCCAGCACTATTTAGCAGTAACTGGGTCAAGTACCTAAAAAGTACCTTAGGTACATTTAACAGTACCTGTACCTGTACCTAGGTACATTTACCAACTTGTACCTAGTACCTGTACCTATGTACAATTTAAGGTCAGTACCTAGTACCTGTACCTAGGTACAAAAAACAAGTACCTAACCCAACACTGGATGTGTATAGTATTCTATTATAAAGGTGTTCGCTCTTATCACTGCTACCGTAAGAAGCCACGGGTCCGCAGGACCCCTTAGACTGGACTTCTAGCTCTCATCAGCTACTTTCGTCCTTTGAACTCAATATCAATTGAGTTATTTTAATCTATAACATTAAGAAATGCTGTATATATTGTGTGCCTTTAAATGAATCGGATTGAGTACCCGAACTCAGGCCCCGCACCAAACAGACCTCCAGGAATATGCACCGGACCTAGTAAAGTTGTTAATAGATGTTCAAAGTCCAAAACGGTATAGACTAGAAGTGAGCGACTATTAGAAAATAAAGGTATTTTATTATGACTGCCCGGAATCTCAAGACAGGACGTGGTTAGGTATACTTGTTAGGATTATCTTACAGGAAGGAAGGAATAATATATGATTAGAGAGTGTGCTTCTTTGCCTTTTTCTTTTGTATGTTATTTGTATATTAACAGCCTAGTAATTTCACATCCGTAGCGAAAAATGTAATAATGTTTTGATATTTTAACTTACACTTAAAACTTACACTTTAACTTACACTTACACTTGAATATTTGTTGTTATTCGGATTAGCTGATCAATAGTAGATATGTGAGTGCGAAAACCTGCTTGACTGTTACTAATCAAATTTCTTTCCTCCATATATTTGTTTATCTTTTTGTGATTACAGTTTCACACAGTCTGGCTATTGTATTGGTCAATGTGATGGGACGGCAATTATCTGATACAAATCTATTTTTATTTGCCTTGGGTATAAAGATGGTGTATGCTGCTTTCCATGATGTAGGTAAGAAACCTGTTTTAAGTGAGGCATTGAATATTTCTGTGAGAATTCTGTGAAGTATGGGAGGAGCTTTTTTAAAGTACAGTTTTGGACGTCTTTGGGCCCTCTAGTGCCGAAACTACACGTGATAGGGTGCGTGTTCATATGAACTCTGTTTCTAGTTATGATATGAGGATTCACCTCCCGAAGTTTGTGCCAGAGGTCCTGAATCACCCTGTATATATCTTTAGGAAGAATATAGCTATACATAAGTAGACAAATTACTGAACGGAACAAAATTCAAAATAGACTTTTATTTTCAGCTCTCTCACTTTGTACACATATCTTGAAACAAATTTCCACACGATGATACTAAAACCTCTGTTTAAAAATAAACATTGTGGTCGCTACAGAATAGCTCCTTAGGTTACGGAGAGACTCTTTACATTCAGAGCTACTAGGAAAATAAAACTCAGTCTTAGGTTTACACTGACATCCACGGAAAGGTAGTAACTAATTGAAATCTCGAAGATTAGAATCACTGTATACAGTAGAGTCTCGTTTATCCGACCTTCGCATATCCGACATTCCGTATTATCCGACATACCATAGAAAAAAACAGCATCAATCGGCGCGCCCGTCTACATTATGACTCATGGGTCTGTCATTCAGTGCATGAAGGATGATGATGAGTATGAAATAACTGATGAAGAAATTGTAAAATTTTCAGTCAATTTTTCCTGTTTTATTATATATAAAACATGATGATTAGGTTCGCAATGTGTAATATTATAAATAACATAGTTGACGTTTAATAGGGTTTTTCTTAACATCTCCCTTTTATCTGACATTTTCGCTTATCCGACGTTCTGCCAGCCTGTTTATGTCGGATATGCAAGACTCTACTGTACTTTCAAGTAACATGTTCGCCTTACCTTATTTCATTTGCTCATCCTAATATGAAAAAATAACAACAGGAAAGCGATTCCATTATGCCACTTAAAAGAAAAAAAAATAAGTAATTTCAAATAATTTCTTTAGTGGAGTTGACTTATAGTTAATTGCTTAATTAGAAATAAAAATATTATAAATATTGTTCACTGTTTTGACGTTACGAATGTTATAAAAAAAATTGAAAAAATACAAGACCTCCGATTTTATTTTATTTCCGCTTTAACAGGAAAGGCTTCAAATTTTTGTTAATTACGCCTACGTATATTGCAAAACGAATTTCGGATGCTACTTTTATTTTGTTACTTTTCTGCTCTGTAGATGGTGCAATGAGTTACTGCTAAATATTTATAACACGTTGATAAGTTGATCAACAAAATTAGGCTGCGAACTATAAACTGTAGCTACTCATAGGTTTACTTCAGGACAGTGCTTCTTTGTTCTTAGCGTGTAAAAAGTTTGCTAGAATGTGTACTTTAAGTTAAATATGCTTGAGATATTTAATGCTAATTTTTCAATAGGTAGTTAAATGCCTCCAAACGTTTGAAGACTCTCCACTGTTGTTATGATAATTTGTAAAAGAGCACAACAAGGTGAAATATGCTGGTGTCCTAGCATACTTAGTTGACTTTGAATATTGTCTCGAGGCTGAACAGGAAGCCTTAGACTAAGTCGGTCATTTCTGATGGTATCGAAGTTTCGCTCTGTGAAGTTTGGCTTTAATCTTTCCTAAGTACTCTGTTTCTACATTGATCTGAAACACATTTTGAGTATGCTCACACCAGAACATTTATTCTGCGTAATTTCCTCATAGTTTTAATCTTTCTCGAATTTGTTCTCTCGTATGCAATAACTTGCATGCAATTCGATCATGAGTTTCAATCATAGAGATTTTACAGTCTTATATTCTTGTTTTTGAAATCTTTATTAATCTTATCATTATTTGTTCCTGCCTCCATAAGCTTGAGCGAATTTATGGGGGGCCTGGGGAGAGTCGCCCCCCACAGTCATTTCAGAATGACTTTAAATTTTGCATTCTGAAGGATAGCTTTTACAGTAATAGCTCCCCCTCAGGGTCTCTCTCCTAAATTCCTCATGTCCATAAGTATCTTTGTGTTTCTTTTCATTTTCGATATATGAATTGAGGGGTTTAGTGGGAATAGGGCGTATCTCATTGTTTAATTAACTCCTTGTGGTCTGTGTAACCATTGGTTTACTATTTGACATAATCCCTTGATTAGGAAAATATCTCTGATCCAGTATTAGAAGAAACTGCGCTATCATTTTATGTTTCCAATTCGGCAATAAGATGTCCAGCAAATCTAGGTCAGCACGCCGAATAATTAAATGAGTGAAGAGCAATCCGTCACGCCGAAGGTTAGAAGATAAATTATTCTTTGGTATATTATACGTGTAATGTAACCTCTCCGATTATAGACATTGACTTAATTAATCAATCGATAATTCGTTCTTGAGGTTGTGACTAACTAGTTATTGCCACGAAATTAGGTTGGCATTGGTTTCACTGTCTAAACAAAAAGTAATTGAATTTTAATTTAATTTTAAAGCCTTTAGGCAACTTTCGCTCAGGCCGGATGGATGAAGATGTGATGATTGGTGCAATGAAAAAAGTGAGAGGAAACGGGAGAACCCAGAGAAAACCCACTCATATGGTGTTTTTTTCACCACATGGCACGAGCAGGGTTTAGGTTAAACCAGACAAACCCAAAGCGCCAGAAGTGACCGCTCTAACCATTGAGTCACCGGAGTTCCCTAGTTTGAAGTTTAATCCATTGTTATCACATTCGGTTGACGAATCACATTTTATACACAAGACATCGTCAAGGAAAATTCGTTGTGGTTGGTTCGATATTCTGGTTTCAAAAGCTTGCTAGCGAATATCAGAGGTTGGCAATCTAATATTTCAACCTAGTACGGCAAGAACTATTGCTACGATGATCTTTCGTGTGACAAGAACGCCAGTGGGAATTCAAGGTCCTACATTTTCATATAGGTGCAGACACAGGCATCTACAGTATTTTTTAAGTCACTGTAAGCTTCATACTTTCTTGTAAGCAGCAGATGCTCTGTTTTTTGTTGATAGCTTGTCATACATATTTCCCTTCATCTGATCCACATCCATTCTCACTTATTTCTTCATAGTTGCTGTTTCTACGTCTTCGTCAAATGTTCTGTTACCGTACTATTCGTTTGCGTATGAAATGATCAGAAACTACAAAAACAAACAGGTTGTTGCATATGTATTCTGCATTTCCTTTTTTTTTGTCATTGCTAAATCCACCTGTTTTAATAAAACTGTTTTTCGAGAATCCTTTAAATGAACGCTATTTGAGTTTATTGGATTCATTGATCATCTTTCAAAGTAAAATACTAAGCATGGAGAATAAAAAGCTTCTGTTCTAGAAGTGATGTCCATATTGACTAGTGTAAGGAACATTCTCGAGGAAAGGAAACAGTGTCAGTTTCTACTACTTGAGGTGAAAAAAAAAACCCTCAGAAGATGAAAGTAAGTATCTGGTCATGAAAATCAACTTGCAAAATGTGTATTATAATTGTCTACAATATTTGACAAAATGGACGAAAAGTTTGGAAGATGTGAAAATATTTCAGTGCATGGAATTGAAGAACGAACCGACTCAGTCAGAAGTGGAAACATCACTTGAATTTTTAATAAAAATAGGAGATTAAAATTCCTTGCTATCTGATCAGTTCTCAAGGTTGAACTTTTTTTTTTTTTTGTGATATGAAGACTAATGAAGAATTTCAAGCCCTTTGGTCATATGAAAGTTGATTGGAATATTTTCGGAAAAGGAACACCGTAACATGCAATGAGTGTTCGTTCGCATGGTAATGTTTTTAACCCTAAAGTAAAACTGGAGATGATGCTCTCCTAATTGAGAAAACAGGGTCGACCCTCCGAATGTGGATAATAGATGGCATGGCCGAACAAAATAAATAGTCAATAGAATTTAATGGAAATCAATTAATACCTGGAAGAAGCATTGTACAAATTATAGGAAATAGAAGATCTTATTGAATTTATTTTGTTTACTTTCCAGTTTTTTAAATGAATCTTTTCTCTTTCATATTTATTAAATTTTATGCCATTTACTTTAAAACCAATATTACATTTCTTCAACGATTTATAAATATAATATAATATTATGAATTTTGGCGTATAGCTTAATGAAGTAAAGCAGAAGTCAGTAGATCTTAAAGATTTGTTAAGACTAATTTATGCTAAATTATATACTCAACATTCATATGAAATAAAATAACTTCAAGTAACAGTAAAAGAAAAGCACTGCAAAGTAAAAGTAAAAGACATTTTAGCTGCTTGGGTCTTATATTTTCTCCCTGGTGGGACCTAAAGTCCAAATCCTCTGATAAAGATATCTTCCTCTCACTTTCATGTCTAACATGTGCGAAGTGGTGACAACTACAGATGAGAAATTTCGCATAGTGTTCACATGTCGAGAGTAGATGATTTCAGACCATAAAAATCGTTGATCAATTTGCATTGAAAAATTGTATTCGAAATAGGAGATTTGTCGTGTCTTTAACATTTATTCTATTTTGCAGTCGTAATCATCCAGAAGCTCAAGTTGTCTTGCATTAGGTTTTGCAAACCATCTTTCAGTGATGGTGCTCTACCACTGAGGCAACACTTCTAACTCATTCACCTCAATTACTTGGTCGTTCTAAAAGCCTTCCTATTAGTTAAGAATGAAGCTAAGATTTTCCTTCTCACATCTCTGTTCATGTATGCAATCGTTAGATAGTTCTAGTAACGCAGAATCCATGACAACAGTTATCTCAAACATTAAGGTGAGGAGCCTTAATTTCGGGTAGTGTCCCAATTCCGGGTAGTCAGTTATGTCAGTTGGATTCTGCTGCCATCTGCATGGGTTACTGCATTGAGTATATAGAGTTAACCCTACATGGTCTGGGGTTACTGCTAATGTGCGGAAAAGAAGGCGCCCAGTCACCATTGTGAGTTTGGTGTCATTTGTGTGTAGGAGTGTTGTGTCAGTTAAATGAATGTGATATTCGCTGGAAAAACATTTTTTTGAATACACCAGTGTTGAGGGTGTATTCTCAGTAAAGATAAGTGAAAAGTCGAAAGTTTGGAGTATGCTTTTATATGTGTAAGTGTTTTGGACGGACAAAGGGACAAATTGAATGCAGCATGCCTTAAGAAAAAAACGAAGTGGTGGGTCTTAATTTCGGGTGGTAAGGTGCTTCCAAATTTCAGAGTGTCTGGGATCAGAAATCAATTTAAAAAAACCGCTGATGCGTCTTGAAAAAGGTATGGGATATTTAAAAACACCAAAAACTTTCAACGTGCCGCAAACGACCTTGGAGGACTACGTCAAGAAATTTAGGGAAACAATCATAAATGTAAACAAAGTGAATCCGATGTGAAACCTACCAAGAGGGAGTTATTCGGTCATACGAAACTTTCTACGAAGAAAATCCAACAGGGAAAGAAGAGAAAAGAAGAAGATGCCTTCTTGGGCGAGGAGTCGGACTCAAGCTATGATGAACTTTTCTTGTAGGAGTCTTCATCGGAATATGATGAGGATGAAGAATGCATATTTTGCAGGCAGCTATGGGCAACAGACAGTTCCACGGAAACGTGGATTAAATGCACTAAATGTTTACGTGAGTCACATGCACTTTGTGCTGGTATTGAGAAGCATATGTGGCGTACTTTCAAGTGCGATCTTTGCATCCGTAAAAGCTAAATCACCTGAGGGAACAAAAGCTTGTACAGCTCTACAATGAGAACACTGCACACTTCTGTGTTAATTGCTATTTTTGTATATGGGTAAATAAACTAGACACAAAGTTCAAACTTTAGTTTTTTCAATTGCCATACTTATCCCAGCCCGAATTTAGCATCCTTCTACACCCGAAATTAGGAACCCATTTTCTGCTAGGTAAAAATTGAACAGTTTGAGGATTTAATCTGTATCTTTTTCCAGTATTAATTTATTGCTACGCGGACTTAGGTATTATTAATTTATGTAATGTGGAATACATATCGTAATGTTCCCTTTAGTTTTGATTTGGTTGAGTTAAAGATATACGGGATTGGTTTTTAGCCCTCAACCCTTTATTTACATACAAGAACAAAGTTAATAAAATTACCGTCTCGAAGAATACAGTTTACAGTTATCTGAGTATAAATGATTAAAGATGTCTTATTAAAGAGTGATCAGTTTATGGAGAATAGGATGACACCAGTTCCTTAGCGAATTACGTGTCAGGTGGTTGTACCAGTTCCTTGGCGAACTACGTACAGGTTAAGTTAGGATTTATGTGTGAGAGTGCACACCAGTTCCTTGGCGAACTACCTGTGCAGGATAGTACCAGTTCCTTAGCAAACTACGTACTAGGATGTTCCAGTTTCTTAGCAAACTGCGAACGGTTGAAGGAGAGGAGCTGATCACCCGGGGGAAACGAGTGATGGCTCTTGCTCTGTGCAGGTCCTTTTTAAAGGTGAATGTAGGGGTGGTTCCTCTTGCTTCTCCTACTTGACTCCAGCTCCCTGTCTTCCGTTATTCGCTCCATCTGGTGTTAGTTTAAGGAGTTGACCGTCGTCTGCTCCAATGTGTATGTATTATTTGTTTACTTACATAACCACATGTTTGTTCTATAAACATGTATGTTATTGTTTATACAATGTCCACGTGTTCGATATACACGCTGGTCATTACGATATTATAACATTTAACAATTTTAGTCCATCTGTTTGGTCATAATTTCAGATTTACAAAAGGTACCCGATAATAAAGAACTTTCCCCTACTTTTAGCAGACACTAGGGAAACGCTCCTAAGTAACTAAATGCATTTAGATGTCTGGAATCAATTTCCAAATAATGGGCTACTTTTGAGAATTGATTTCTTGGAAAGCTCAAAATAAATAAGCCCAGAAAATCCAAAAATTCCCGATATTTTTAGGGTAGAACAAATTCCTGAATTCCAATATACATGGATTTTTTTTTAGAATCTGCTTCAAATGTACGTATATTTTACGAGATATATTGTCCTCAAATACGAAAAGAACTTCCGAAAATTTGAAACTCTCTTTCTTAACTTTCCTAGTTATTAATATATCTTAAATTGATGGGATTCTTGAAAATATTGGGTGAGTGCAAAACTTCTACCTATTTTGACATGTTACAAGCTAGAAGAATACTGATCTCAGAGATGGAGCTGCCAGTGCATAAATTGGCAGCCACGTAATCGGGAACCACTAGAGCATCCAGAACCATAGACAGTGAGTGTGGACGAGCAGAAAGGGATCACAACGGTGAAATCGAGACAGATAAGGAATATATCAGACACTACTAACTTTTTGAATTCGATAAAGGCAGTAATGCGGTCACAGGTGCCGCAACATTTCTTATGTATATGGTAAAAATTCATTTGACAACATCACATGTCGTCGGTGGTCTTGAAAATTCATTAACGAAAAACACAAGCTGCCAAAATCGATCACGGTTTGATCGTCCATCAGAGTTTTCTGAAGAGATCCTGCATCAAGCCATAAGAAACAGTTCGTATCCAACCGTAGAGGAATTAGAAGAAATCTTCCAGGAAGACAGGACAGCACTAGTTGAAAGACGGCTCGAACCACTAGGTTTGACCACAAAGTTTGATTGTTGGGTTCCACATCAGTTCAGTGCAACTTAACAGAAGGGGCGCGTCGCGACCTTTGTGTTCTTGCTTTCCCGGTACAAAAATGGCCGGTTCTTGACACGGATTCTCACGGGTGATGAGAAGTGGGTTCTCTACCGGAACCTGAATAGTCCATCGATTGTGTGTCACCTTTCTGAACCGCTTCCACTGACGTCCAAACGACGACCCAACAAGCTGATATTAACTGTGTTGTGGAATGCCAAAGGAATGATTCACTGGAAGATCCTATAATTTAACCAAACATTAATGCCACCTTCAACAGTTGAACAGATTATGAGCAACCTCGTAAACCGCCAAAGAATCCTAATTTACGATGATAACGCCAGGCCACATACTGCTGTCAGTAAAAAACTTGGACTTTGGTTGGTAGGTTTTATCTCACCTGGTCTACTTTTTTGATTAACCCCTACAAAATTACCACCTGTTTCACGCCTTGGAAAGCTTCTACGCTCGGAGAATCTTTGACGATGTGTAGGATGGGAAAACTGCCGTTCAACAGTTCTTAGACTCCAAGCCTCGAAACATTTATCGGCATGGGGTTCATCTCCTACGACAAATATGGCAAGAATACGTCGATTGCGACTGGGATTAAGCGCAGTCTTAAGTGAGTTCCATTTTGTGTTCTATGCACTTCTATTTGAACATCAAAACAGATATTACAGTCACCATCAACTCAATGCCCTTTGACTTCAGAACTGTCTTCCTCTGTGCCCGCGAGTCCTGCTGCGGGCAGAGGAAATAGTCTGTTTGGCGGATTGCCAGGTCGTCCGTGTATGGAAAAAGAAAGTAGATAGTACACTCAAGCATTCGAGCTCTACTCCACATACCCCAACCCATACACAGGTTGAAGATGATTAAACATATTTGTATCAAATATAACTACTCAACCACCCTCACCAACTTCGTTCACTGATTCATGATGAAGTTAAGACGCATACCCAGTGACAGGTAGAGCCTCTTCAAAACCTAGAATATCTCATTAGGAAAATATGATTTGTAATATATCGATACAAGGGGTATTAAATGTTGACCAGGACTTTCGTTTTTAACCAAATATTTATTTACCATACATTTGATTTTATATAAGTTATTTTTCGAATTACTCTCCGTCTAGATAAATTCATTATCTCCAGTGCTGTGGAAGCTTCCGGATCTTAGTTCCGTAGGATTCTTCACTTTGTAGTTTCAACCATTTCAGGACAAAGCTTTTTACCTCTTCGTTTTATCTAAACTTGTTTCCTCCCAACCTTTAACAGTCCAAACGAGTGGTAGTAAAATGCATAAATATCAGGGATTTACAACGTCTCATCCAAATTCCGTGAACTTTCCAATGTTCACCTTAACTGCATCCCCAATAGCACACATCTGTTAAAAATGCGTGGATTAAACGTTAGTACAGAAACGTAATTTTAATGTTGTAAATGTACTGAAATGTCCGCCTCTTCAAGGTTTTATTCGACGTTGAATAATAGTTGAGAAGAAACAAGTTGAAATCAAGACACGGACGATGAAGAAACGGGGTCAGTTTGCCAAAAATGGTTGCTGTCTATTGGTATACACATTTCGCTGCATTTTGTCCGTTGTTGTTTTCTTTCATGATATATTAACTTTTGAACAGTAAATTATCCGACCACCTGCTGTGGGATTCGAAGCTAGAACGTTCCGCACTTCTCGTTGGTAGCTCGACACGCTACTACTTATCCACGAAACCACCTTGAGAGTCACTACTCTCTTACTCTCCCCATTATGTTATGAAGACGTAAAATCCAGTTTGAACGAAATCGCCACAAATCCAGACGCATCATTTTACCATCATGTAAGAATAAGAATAAAGAATACTTTCTTTGTTATGTGCATTTTTCCTTCTTTAACACTGACCATCGCTTCACTAAATTTATATATCTCAAAAAGTGTAATATGTCGTCTTAGAAAAGCGCATATATAGTGAAATCTATGTCATAGTTGATAAGGAAAGTTGAAAACACTTAACATTAACGACCTATTAGCTAAACTGAATGTTAGTTGAAATATAATTTAAAATTCAATCTGTTTTCAACATGCAAATGAGAACAAGAGAAACGTAGTTAATTCTATTCTATTCGCTTTTAAGCACAATTTTTATGCAATTAACTTGGAAAGAAAATCTAGAGCACAGTTCAATATAAATGGTTAAAAACACTCACATTTGTGTCATATCAACGAAATCAAATTTTCGTTCAAACATACATTGAAATTCAACGTGTTTTCAACATGCAAAAGAGAACACAAAATAATAGTTAATGGCATTCAATTAGCTTTTAATTACAAACTGTATTCTATTAAATTACAAAGAATCCCATGTAACGAAATCTATACCATATGAAAATAACAGTTGAATCCACGTTGAACTAACATCTAGTCAACAATAATAAATCTTTGTTGAAATATGATTTAAAATTAAACGTACTTTTTCAACCGATAACGGTTAATAAAAAAATAACGTTTAAAACACATTTGTGGGCAACTGCGATGGGCCCTAGATCTGTCTTGCAGAAGGTATATTTCACTGTTGAGGTGTCCTGGTTTCCTCTTTCTCAGGGCTGGCTTAAGAGAGTTCTTAGGGAGATCCTTAATGTTCAGTGTAGTAAGATTACTTCCACAAATCCTCCTGCTGTCCAACATAAACTGATTTACCTGCGCGATCATGGCGTCGTTAACAACAGGCGTCGGTCGGCCTCACGTCATGCAGTTTGTTATCGACGCTTTAACCTGTTCTCCTTGAACGCTTTGAACCATTCACCAGCGGTTAAACGGAACATACATTATTCACCAAACTGTACTTGGTCTCTGATGGATTTCGCCACCACTTACACCTTCCTTGCAGATGAATTTTATTTTTATTCTCTGCTTCACGGAAACCGAAACACATTCAATTAGCATGTATCTTTTTGCAATGCGGAAGATATCATGGCAACGAACATCGATGAAACAAGTGACGTTCTGCTAGCGTGAGATACCAATGTTACCATACGCACATTAACAAACACAATTTTAAAATAAATTTACTAAAAACAAACTTCCAGGTCAAATTTCAACGCCTCTTGTTTGTAAAGTAATTAATCTCTCGTTTTGTAGTACCCCCTATGCTATTCACTATTATCACGGTACAATGACCTGAATATATTTAAAATATGTATGTCATATTCCGTGATTTTCATATTACCGCAAGGATAAGGGTTATCTCAAGTGTTTTAAGACACTAGCATACTTCGCTATTTTGTACCTCTTCAAATATTGTATATATTCGCAGCTGATCCAAGATGCTAGTGGTTATGTTAACACGGCCATTGTAACTGAACAAGCAAACGAATGTTTTCTCAAGATATGACTAAAACTACAAGAAATTAATTTGCCGTTATTATTCTACTATACACAAACATAATATTTGAATGCAGAGAAGGTACCCCCCTTAAATCCTGTTCCGAGATAGTGCTAATTTCATTTCTTTATCTCGCTAAAGAAGAAGAAAATTCAGCAGCTAGCAGTACCATCTATGGTGCTAGAAATCTAATTTAATACACTATACACCGCTATACATTTAACTTATACCTTGTACTTTTTCGTACTTTTAACATTAAACATAGTATGCCTCATGTTCTGAATATTTCATGGCTTATGCGTACTGGCGAATATTGTACCCTGACTGCAAAAGCCGTTTTTGATGTGTTAACAATGAATATATTGACAAATTCTTAGAAAAGAAAACGAAGCAAGTGAATCATACAACAGCGAAATGAGGCTGGCGATGTTCATAAGAGGTGAAAATTGATTTTTTTAAAATAATATTTCTATTTTAGGTTTCTACAGTAATGGTAATTGGGCTTACTGAACGGATATTCGTTATCTTAGGACCAGTCACTCAAAATATTTAAACCGCGAGTTTACTTAATGCACTAGTTTATCTACGGGTCATAGATAAAATGTTTATAGACAGAAAATCCCATTCTTCGTGCTGCTACCTGGTGTTAGTCCAGGTGAACTACGAATGAAATAATGCTTTACCCAGTGATTACTCCTACATGCGATTTTTAAACCGGGAAAAGCAGGAACTGCAAGCTAAGCATCTGATAATTCATCGTATGGGTCATCAGTAGATTAAAAGTTAGATATTGAACAAGACTTACTTCATTCCTAGTGTGGCTGTACTGACACCAGGTAGCATAAAAGAAATTAAGAGAATGGGATTTCGATATCTATAATAATTTTACCTATAACTTGAAGATTAGCGCGTGGATCATCGAGCTCTACTTAACGATACTGGAGCGATCGACTAGTGCCGAAACATCAACGCCAGACCAAACATTTTACATCGATTGCCAATTTTAAATCTAATCCAATATGGACCAAATTTTCAGCTCTAACTCGTTTTTTTTACACTTGTTGTCTCTACGTGTCCCGTTTTTCTTCATTGTTGAGTTATGTACGTACCGGAGTGTTTATATAATAATACATACTGTAAATAATAGTTAGGATTTATTGCAATAGTTAAGATATAAATAAAGAAACGGGCCGAACAGCTATAAAAAACGTAAAAGGCTGAGTTGATGTAAGTTGGTCCAACGTTGTGGATTTGCATAACGATCATATAGGCTAGGCAGATTTTGAATTCTATTCTAGTACCCTAGTAAATGATGTCATTGAACGCGATGGTATTCAAAATGATTCTCATTCATCACTCACTGCAACTAATTACAATTAGGTTTAGTTCCTCGTCAGATTACTGACCATCACATTAAGTTATCTTTATTATGGGAGAAAGAATGGACATGTGTAGCCTCTGAGTTTATCCTAGGCTGCTATTCCGACATTCGTCTTGCGTGACAGATGGAAAGCCTATTAAAAGCTTGTCAAGATGCATTGCTCCTGAATTGAAGACTAGGATCTCCGACTAAAAGTGATAATGTTAAGACCGTAGCGAGCATTCATCCTAACCAGTAGATGCTGGATTAAAATACCAAGGGTTATTTTTTTTTATAAAGTATGTTTGGACATTTGTAATTCTGTCCGATGGGACCGTAAATGGATACAACGTTCTTGACATATCGACTATAGAAAGCCGCGTTGAATTTTCTACTTATGTTTCTAGATCACAATATTATTGCCTGTTTTTATAATACTGTTCCAAGAAGTACAATTGAAACTAGAAACAACCTTAGCGACAATGGTAAACTTCTTTTAGTTTTTCTTACAATAATGTTACGTTTCATTAGCAACTTCACTATATGGTGAAGAAATATTGATTAACGAATTATTGTGTGTGTACTGCAACATCAAATTCTAGTTTTTAGTAGAAGGTTCACAAGAGACCAGATGACGGATGTCATACTGGCTTATTACAGTCTCAATTGTCGTAAGGCATTCCCATGTAAATCAATGGAAGGAAAAACCAAGGGGGGATATATATTGCCAAGGATTAACTTTCTACATCGCTTCAATTTTTTTTGAACATTGTGATCTTTTAAAAATTAATATCATAATGATTTATTTGGTACTTTGTAATGATTGTTTGTATTTTAGTATTGTTAGCGAAAGGAATTGTATATGACGTGGTAGCACAGTTTTTTTAAATATATGATTAAATTTGGTAGAGTTTGTTTGACCAAGGAACGTTTATTATAGTGGTTAATTTATGAAATAATAGAGCAAGACACTTATTGACGTTTTTACCGACACCTAGTTTATTACAAAAAGTTTTAATATTATATGACATACAAATACTTTAGAGTTATTGAGAACAGTGTTTTGAACACAGGCTCTGTAATGACTTGACTTGTGGTTTACCTTTATTGTAGTGATACTTCGACTTTGGGCTTTTAGAAAGGAAAGTGTTTAGAGCACGGATTCTAACTTTAGTGTAACTCGGGGCTTAGGAAGAGTTTTGACTCCAGTTTAAGTTAGGTAGAAAGAGGTGACCACTTTTCGGAGCGAAGAAGTGTTACTTTTAAGGCTTTTGACTGGCCTTTTATATTCCTTTTTGGTGGGCGTATTTTTACTATTTTTAAGCTTCACCGCTTGGCGTTACTGTCGTCTGCTTTTTGGATTGCTTGAATGTAATTTTTGTTGTTGTGGTTTGTTTTTATTGTAGCCATGTTAAACATACTGACCCAATGATCCACTTCCCATTACAATATACGAAAATATGACACTATCTAATACCAAAAACAATATTCCCTTACAGTGCCCTTACATAGGAATGTAAATTTAGCTATTTAAAAATTGCTTATGAATCGAACTTAAAACGAAAATAAACGTTGGCAAGTATTCGAAAATTTAAACTCTTCTTTAAGGCCTAAAGATATATTTTAAGAAGACGAAATATTATGTTTAAGGACTACAGGTGATGTTTAAGGATAAAAGGAAAAATATGTTTAAGGACTGAAGATAATTTTAATAAGAAGAAATATTATGTTTAAGGATTAATAGTGGCGTTTAAGGATAAGAGGAAAAATATGTTTAAGGACTAAAGATAAATTTTAAGGGGAATAAAAAAAATATGCTTAAGGATTAAAGGTCATGTACAAAGATAAGAGGAAAAATATGTTTATGAACTGAAGATAATTTTTAAGAAGACGAAAGATTATGCTTAAGCACTAAAGGTTATGTGTAAGGATAAGAGGAAAAATATGTTTAAGGACTAAAGAAAATCTGTAAGGAGAAGACGAAGTATTATGTTTAGGGACTAAAGATGTTGTTTAAGGGTAAGAGGAAAATATGTTTAACGAGAACAAGACATGTGACTTTTAAGGACTTAAAAGGTCAGTCCTTGATGATGTAGAAATACAGAAAGCGGGTACAACTAGATTACGTTCTAATGTAACGAAAATGTAATAAGTAGGACTTTTTTTTAAAACATTTTAAGCTTTATAAAAAGTTGGTTTAGCATATTTTAGGGTTTATTATTTTTGTACCAATACATGTATATTTGGACAAATATTTGTATTAAAATTAAATAAATAGCAAATAAATTTCAAGTGCGAACATATATTTCTTTTCATGTCAGCCATTTTCTGAGCATAAAACGAAAGAAAAAAAATGTTTTCTATTAAGAAAAAATAAATTAATATTCAAATTTCACAAACCAAAGCTTGGAAGAGAGTTCACAAAAAAAGAAACCCTCTGTTTATATTAAACATGAACTGCACTGCCTTTTTTAACATCACAAGCAGCAAATAACATTTCTTTTTAACACTGCATTTATTGTTAAGCTTCGTTAAAATGATTCGTTTTACTTCATTAACACAGACAATGTACAATGTACAATGTAACACCTTCCAGTACATCCCTGACAATACCACAACACGAAACAACGTATTGCCCGAGCCGAAGTATGTATAACCACGAGAGTGAAATTAAAACTGAAGGAGAAAGAAAGTTGTTCGCGAAAAAGTTTTCATACGGAAACGACCAAAATCGATTTGTGTCTCTTTTGACTATAAGTAAGCATTTTTTGTTTATATTTTTAAAGCTGACCCATTCTATATCAACTCAGGCAGTTAAAAAAAAGTATTTCAAGCCAGAAATTTTTATAGTTATTTTTCTAAGAGCTCTTTATGGAAATTTACAATATTTTATAAATTTTCTGAATAAAATATATCGAGATATTCTCTCTTAAAATTCATATAAAAGCTCAAAACGTGGTGTGCGGGACCGATTTTGACAAACCATATCTTACAAAGGAAGGGCTTGGGTTCGAACAGTAACTTTTTGATAAGACTTCATAGATATATTTGTACCCCGATGCTGATAGTGTATGTAATTCAGTTCGACCGGGTGACTTTCCCTTCTGTTTTACTTTCTTTGTAGAAAACCCTCACTTACATTTGTCAAGATAAATACTGGCCTATATCTTCCAAACTATTTGTTACACGGTATTGTGGCTTTGCAGTCTTTATCACTACTGTCAGGTATGTTCATATTCATTTTAAGTAATAAATGACTGTTCAAACCGAAACTGCGGGAGCCGTTGTAGCGGATACCCGGGCTGTCTTTCACTTGCTCCAATTTCCAACTTATTCCAAACTTTAACGCACTGTAGCGGACAAATGCAGCCTTACACGGTCGAATTATTTTGCAGGCATTATCAGCATCGGGATACAAATACATATACGGAGTCTTATAAAAAAAAATTCCTGTGCGAACCCAAATCCTTGCTTTG
>JAGDQP010033625.1:0-20572 GCA_022664845.1 Lepisma saccharinum | reverse complement strand
CCATATATACATACATATATATATATATATATATATATATATATAATCTTTGCCTATTTTCTCAAATTGAAATTAACCAATGAAAAGAACAGCATACTAAATACACGCGTATGCGTATTTTATACAGCAAATTAATAAATAATCCTATGTGCATATTTTATACACAAATTAATAACCAATCATTATAAATAAGGAAATACATGTATCACACATCTGTACAAAAGAATATACCCGACTGAGAAGTCCCACTTCCATCGAAAGTGTTCCTTTTTCTATATATTTTTATTTCTTGTATGTTTTAGTTTAGAACCAGAAGCACGAACCAAAAATTAGTTATATTTTAAATTACGTATTCCTATTTAGTGAAGTGTCTTTCCAACGAACGATATATTACAATTGTTTCCATAGCAACAATATAACCTCTGTGTAAGTCAGTCACTACGACAGGACACATTGTTAGGTTCCAGTCTACAATATTTTCCTGCAGAAAACACGTGAGTGTAGTCACGTTGTTCCAACCACGCCTAATAAAGTATAAATAACATCTCAACAGCATATTTTCTTACATAGTCACGTTGCGTTAGCAAGGCGAAATAAGAGACTGAACAAGCTCATACGACACGTAAGGTTCCAGAGAAAGGCAAACTAAATAAACAATTACATCAAGCCAAACAGATCATATATCGCCGACCCGGCAATGACTAGATATAGCCAAGCAAGTGTAGTGTTCCGTGATTCGTGATTGGCTAATTAGATCTTAGCCACTCCCTCAAGGAGGACATCTGATTGGACATTATCAAGGACAGTAAGTGGTGTACCAAATAAATAGACTTGTAATTTTACAAAATGAGTCTGTGAGAGGATAGAAGTGAGTAGCGCAGTTGTCAGATACTCAGTTATCTGAAGTCAGATGTCAGATCGTTGCAGAAGTAGCGAGGAAAAACACAGACTTTGTTCCAGTATTCATATTGGCGAATCTCTAAGAATTAAGACTATCAGCATTTACAAACATCTACAGCTCCCGTACCGAAGCCTTATTCTAGAAACTCCAGCTCTGATCATGAAGTGGACAGCTCTGAGACGCCCATTTCTTACACAACATCTGTATTGAGACTGTACTCTTATTTTCTGTAAGGTAAGTTGGAACTCACTCTATTAGTACGATTGATACTATAATTTTACATGTATACATGTGTGTTCACATTGATTGAATTATAGATTAGACAATACTTGAGTTCGTACCCTCAATTTTCTTATGTTCATTTAGTCTATAAAGATCTTCATTACACAGTCGAATTCATTGGCTTCATTTAACATGAATTTCGATAAAACTCTTATTCTCTATTCATAGCTACTACTTGAATAACTATACATAGAGCGTTATGATACATTTGTTAGATCCTTATCTAACGACCCAATACCTAAACGGACTAACACGTTTAACCATGATAGCACTACATACTCTAATTTTAATAAGACACTAACATTAAAAATACTGTAGTATGCTGCTCTTCATTTCTAATTGCATTAACTACTGAAATGCAGGAAACTTGCTATCGACTAATGCGACAACTATGCTGTGGCGACAGCATATTGTACAATCTTTTGTCCAACCATTTAAATCCATTTTTTGGCTTCATTCTAGAAACAAAAAAAAAAACATTTATAACTTCTTCCACATCTACACTTCCTTCTCTGTGAATAATTGTTAAGGCTATTCAATCGTTCTTCGGACATTGCGCTCCGCAAGTATGTTTTCAGTCGTCGTAGAGTGGAAAAAAACTTTTGTCTGCAGAAGCAATTGAAGCGCATGTACCGCAGTATCATTTATTTTATACTTTTTCTCCTCTTTCCCAATTTCCTCCACAAAATATGTACAGCATATAATTCTATTTCAACTGGGTTATCATGTAAATCTTTTTCGTATATTAGTACAGCTTGTAACACAGTGGAATTATTATATAAGCGTTGATTGACAGAAATTAGTCTCCCGATAGGAATAATTTGCATTAATCTATTATCGAGTCTTCCTTTAAGCTGCTCATTGAATAGAAAGGGATAAATATTGTTCTTTTGAAGTATTCATCACGGTTTCTTCAGGTTTCCCTATCCGTTGATCTACCACCGAATCTTGGATCTTTAATTTATTCCCCAATATCGCCAGGTCGTGTACTCGCCGAAACAAATATAGGTGAGAAAACTGCATTCATATTTGCTCCAAGTTTTTCGAATACCTCCAGATAATTTCTTGCATTAGTGATTGCTACTCTCAGATCTAATTCTGGATTCTGTAGATTCTTACTTAGTTTTAGGGTGAATGAAAATCAGTGAGCTATAGTTTCAAGGGACACAATCAAATCGATACATTTTACCGTGGCATTATAGCTCGAAGTCGTACTGGACATTTCATCGTCCGATTCAGTTTCTAAGCGCTCTAGTGCTGCGTCAATATGAGGAAACAGTTCTACGAATACAGTTACATATTCGTGTCTTTCTAACCAACGTATCACACAAAGTGTTTAAGTTTGTTTTTCCTTGTATTACTAGACTCAGAAATAATAACTTTTAGACAGTAGCAAGTTTTGGTTATTCCGAAAGAATTTATGATATACTGCAAACATTAGTTATCATATTTCTAAAGCATATAACTTCACATGACTTACATATACACGCGTACAAAGAGTGGCTAAAACAGTGTGTGCAAACTGTTAGTTGTTCTAAAATACGAGCATGAACACAGTTTAATTTTCCTTCCATATTAACACCACCATCATAACCTTGACCACGAAGGTCTCAGATACTTAAATCTAATTGCTCCGGCTCCTCTAGCATAGCTTTCTTAATATCGTTACCTGTTATTGACGACAGTTGTGAAAATAAATGTAAAAAATAATTTTTGATTACAAAATCATTCATATCAACATATTTTACACATAAAGTCATTTGTGACTTCGGTTGTTTCGTCACAGATAACCAAATACACTTTGGAAATTTTCAGTTCTTGAGTAAATGAAGAACGTATAATTTCACCAACACACAATATTATTTCATTTTGAATAGTTTTTCTTAACAGAGTTTTCCCCGTTGTTTCTAAATATTTTTGCAGATTTTTGTCCTCAGTATCTAGCCTGAATACCAACACACTTCATCTTTACCTCGGGTTTCGTCAGATAGAAGAGGCCCATGATCTCTGTGTCCTCTTAATGGTAATCTATTCCTAGCAAAAAATATGATTGTTTTAATTATGGCTTTCAACACACGTCAATTTGAAGCTTTTATTCCCTTCATTTTCCTATCTAGAAGAACACTGACTCACGTGGTATGTCCAAAAGAAATTGAGTACCCCGAAGAAATGATATTTCGTGCTTCCGTAATGACGTATTGCTTCTAGTGTCTTTTTATACTTCACCCTGGATGCCCTTTAACAGTGATTTCATAGGATAAAAAATATAACGCAGAACAAAATTTGTTAGTGTTTTATTTCCATACGTTTGAAACAAAAAAACAACAATTGTAGACCACAACACTGAATTAAAAATGGTGGAAACTTATAGGGTTTTCAGCTAATGTATTATTATTATTGTTGCTATTATTATTATTATTATTAATAATAATAATAATAATACTTCTGGCTATCGTCAGATACTGGTATTAATAAACGGGAATTCTAGGTTCTTTCTTACATTCGGTTGTGATGAAATCGTTTCCTTCACTTGCATCGATCGTGCGCTTCTTTTATTTTCTAATAGCTTCTATGATATATAAAGAACTGCATTTGTTTGAACAGTAGTGACTTTAATAGTAGTGAAGTTGACTTTAGAAAACAGACTATTGGTGCTGAGTTTCTTAGTTTGATTAATAGGAAATTACAGTTAACAGTATTCATGAGGTCCTAAAGTTGATCCCAATTACTGACCATCCTGACAAAGATTTTCCTGGGTCTTTATGGTACACACCAGGTGAATACCGAGATGACACCATGATATTTATCTATCCCTTTCCTGGCCTTAGCCTTAGATGCCTAAAGGCCATAACCTTAATATGAATAGAGTCAAATCAAAGCTAATATCATTGCACTACCATTTCCTTACTAAAAGATGCTAGTGGAGTTTACCGTTTCATTTTTAATGTCCAAGAACGTTTTTCAGGAAATATAAATTATCTTACCAATTGTATCTTGCGTGCAGTGGAGGTCGAGATGATCTGTGAAGATTAGGAGTTTTATTCAGAGAAATCGGTAACTAAACATATGAAAAAAAGTTTTAATTTTAAAGTGCAGAGTTTTGTTTTATTTTTTCAGTAGTCAAAGTCGTATAATACAATACATTTATATAGTCCGCGCCACGGTACACCTATGTATAAAAATCAGCTAATATTGAACACGCTTAATTCTTTTACCAGGGAACAACTTTCAAATGGGATATTCTATATTAGGTACCTTGTTGATCTAATTATCCAGAAGCTAAATATCACAATTACCTGATATTCAATCCCTGTTCCACTTCATCCAAATAATACAAACATTTGCAGTATCCTCCTTTTGTGGCTTCATTGTATGCAAGCCACTTGAAAAGATTTAACCATTTTTGCTTAACGCGACGAAGCTGCTTGCCCTCTTGAACAGTAAGGAAGGCATAGTGTTCAGAGGGTATCCATGTCTGTGTGGAAAATTCGTATTTTTCCTGATCGTTCAGAGACTTTCCAACACATTACCCAATACTAAACTTATTAGTTTCTTACAACGTGCTCTTAAAGACAAACAAAACCTTATAGTTATTAATGAAATACGTCTAAAATTTGGTGTTTTTTTTTCTAAAGAGTCTATTGATGACTATTTTTGACGACTTATACACTTCAGTCCTACCAATCAAAGACATTGGAGCAAGGAACCAGGTTGTAAGCAATAAGGAGGGAAGGAGCTTTCATCAAACAGCTCATCACTACTAACCACAGGAACAGAAACATACTACCAGCCAAATTACGTCGCATTCCACGACAGACCATCGTAAAAACAACTTTCTAAACTTAATAGCTACCTAGAAACGTATGTTTGATGATGAAAATTCGACCTCGAGATTTTAAAACCAAAACAGCATGATTTCTCTCCTACAGTAAGATAAAATGAAATGTAAGAATATGCATCATGTGAAATTCCATTATTACTAATGAATGAATGTTTGTACGTGCTATGAATAGCACTATTGCCTATATAGCACAGATAAATATATAATTCGTTTTACAAGTGTCTTTCTACATTAGTGACAGTTTAACATACATAATGAAGCAGTTAAGAAAATGCAACAAAAATGAGCACATGTAAGTTACAACATACTGAGTAATAAAATTATTTAAAACTCTGGGAATAGCATTCCTCTGTACAGTACCAGTTGTGTACAAAGTCGCAGACTTAGTTCCTGATTTACTTAGCTACATCTTATTTATTTTCTAACTTACATCAATTAAACCCAACATTTCTGTTGATTCCATACATTGTTAATTCCAACTATGTAGATAATTAAGTACAATGCATTGTACTAGACATAAGAGTATAATATTAACCACATTCCAATTATTGCATTTGAAATTAAATAAATTACCCAGTTATCACAAAATATAAAGGAGCTTGCCCTAGTACCGGACACCTAAGCGTTGTTTTCTATTTTCTTGAAAAAACATTCAACAAATCGTCACAAGAAAACACACTGACAATAATCACATCATGTATAATAACATAGTAAGCCAATAATATTTTTTATGATAAGATTTGTTCTTCAAATTTTTCGATTTTCAAAAATCTTCAAAATGGCGTTGATTAAAAAACTGTACCTAGTACCGGACAGTTTATAAAAGAAATATCAAACTGAAAAGTGGATGTGAATATGCAAGCACATGTTATGTTGTGTTAAAAACAATGCATTTGCCAACTTAATAGTATGACGTTTTTCAGTACTTACAACGTTAGCTGACAGGATAAGCTATTAATAGTTGCAGTCTAAAAGTGTGAAAAATGAGTTGAAAATTCAACAAAATACTTAAAATAGTACTTCACCACAACAACGTTTCTTCTGATAAAATTTACAGAAAATTAACTAATAGGCCTATGAACACCGTTGATACAAACACGTTTACAATCTTCTTTGATCTATTGAACTGATGCTGTAACTTGAGCTGTTCAACCGGATCATAAACTAGAGTTAATAATTCGTCTATATTAACGGGAACAAACAATTGTCCAGGTATTCTAGATAATTAACTAGTTCATCATTGAATATTCTTTTAAATATGCCTATTGAAGATGATATTTTAATCGATATTCCCTTTTCGGTAGTACACAAACCGTGTTCTAACGTACTTTTGTGAACACAAAGTTGTCCATCAGCTCTCGAAACGCTACAGTTCTCCGCTAACACACTATCCACATCCTTATTCATGCTTTCTTCATTCCATTTCCCTTCTTGCATGTATCCATCCTGGTACCAAGTCTCTGAAAATATATCCGACCTTAAATATATTTGCAACAAGATCATTTCTTCTGTCCGGCACTAGAAACATACGGAGTGTCCGTTATTGTGACCATATGACCTATTAGATAAAATGTTACCTAATGAAGAAAGCAACGATTATCACTTTTCAGCGATATATTTCTGGTACACATGACAAACAATTGGCGCCAAAGAGTGATTCATGCTAATACATGCTACAAATGCATGTAGAAAATCTACTCCTCTCTAGCGTTGAAATACTAGAACGGCTAAATTTATTGTACTACGGTAATGTTATTTCTTTGTATTATTGCTTTTACAAGACTGGATTTTTTGCACGAAATATAATAATTTCAGTTACAACAAAAAAAAAGGAAAAAAAACAATTATTTTATTAAACATACTATATGTTGCATTCCAGAAATTATTTTGAAATAGTTTCTCAAAATGAGCTTTTCGAGAATTACGTTTCTATTTCCTAAGGAATTATTAAAAAAAAAAAACGTACATTTGTTTTCCCGTAACCAATAATAAGTTTGTCCACCACTGCGCTTGCTCTGCATAGCATTTTTCACTGAAAAGGGCTTTATTTAAAAGAGTTGACATCAACAGAGGAAAATTCCACTTACCAGTTCTATTCTTGGCGCTTATGCTACAGGTGCTTCTGATTTTCACCGTTAATGTCTCTACAAAACGATGTTTGGCAGTATTTTGAAGTTTAGACAATACGTTAGAATTGATTCGTATGAGAAAACGATCCATTGTTTAAACAATAGAAACGACATATTAAAGTTAGGTATATTTGCATATTTTCCAACAATCGAAATATGTGCCAGGTAAATTCTCTGTGCAATTTTTATTGACTGACTTCTGGCTCTTGGAGATTATTTCGATTAATATTTCATCAACATTGCTGCCCATTGTACTTGTGTCCACTGCTATTTTGCACGAAAGTATACCCACTGCTAAAAAGGGGATTGCGCCTCCCCCCGCGTCTAACGCCGCCCAGTTCCCTTTGGGCGCACCCTCCCCCTTGCACACCTCGCTATCGCTCGGTGTGCATCCTGCCCTGGTGGGTTTATATACATCCTAGTTTTTAGTGGATATCTTTTAAAATTTTAAATCACAGCTTTTATTAAATTTCATTTTGTGTATTTACATAAAAAAACGAAAAAAGGTTTCAATTTTCTTTAAAAAAGATATGTAAAAAGTCGACGCCAGGGTTTGAACCCGGGAGCTTTTGATCAACTGTCTAATGCCTTGACCACAAGACTAAACTGCAGCTGCCGGGTTGAGCGCTTCTCGCTGTCACTTATCGTTCAGGATAAGCGAGAGTGGGCTACTTCCGCTTTAGTAAGCCGCCATTTTAATTCCAGTGATCTGTGGGTAGACGCAAGTGAAAGTATGGAATATTTTCAGGAGTGGCACTTCTAGAAATTGTGGTGTGCAGCCAAAACAATGGGTTTCGCGATAGATAATACGACTACTAGTAATAAATAGTTGAAGATAAATGCTCAACTCAATAAATAAAATTTACAACAGGGATGAACGCCTGGCCTGGCCTGTCATTTAAACATTTGATAAATAATAACAAAGATTAAAATAATAATGATAAACACGTAATAAGGATTTAACAGTTTATCGAATATTGGAGTGAGCTCGCAATCAGTTAAAAAGGCTCGCTAGATGGGGCTGCTTATGTGTGTCACACACGTAGCTATAAGACTCGATATGAGAAGATTCACTAATAGATCAGATGCATAAGTAGATCTTATAATTAATCCAATTGTAAAATAGGTAGTTTAGATCCGGAAGTATTCAGAGAATGAATGATCGGATGTTGTCAATAAAGTCCCATTGTTATTTTACCAATTAGTAAGATAGGCTTTGTCGTGTTTCTTGTTTATGTTCTTTTGTTGTCTTTGTTGTGCAAGTTTGCTGGGCATATCCTTTTGTTATGTGCAGTGTCTAATCGGAAATCATGTGTGATCTTGTGAAATACTTTTATAATAAATAAGGAGACGCTTTGTGGCGAATTGAACTTGAGTTAACTAACCACATCGGAGCTCATCCAGAATGGATTATTCATGAGTGTAGATGTTACGTAAATAGAGAGAAAATGAACTGTCAGAAAGTGTGGATAGACCAGATACTCACGTGGTGCCCAGCCTTGTTTGAGCAAGTGTTTCTTGTCCTTTGTATTGTGGTGGACATTTTAGCACAAAACATAGCGTATTATCTACCTAACCGATAGAAGAAGGAGGTCGCGATTGAAATATTACCTAACCCTGTATTATCTACCTACCTAACCCCGTCAATGATTGCAAGAGCCCTCGAGGAAGCGGAAGCGAAAAAAAAGGGAAAGAAACGAAGAATCCTGAACCGGAGCAGTCGTCAGTTCCACTTCTACCAACGACAGGTCAAGCGTATAGATGACAGACCCCCTATCAACAAGGCCATTCCGGCACAGATTCCTTAGCGTATGGACTGATTTACATGAAAGCTTGCGTTGCTTGTTTTGCGTGCGATTTGGTAGAATAGCCAATTGAAACACATCCCATTCTTACCTTACAATAAAATGTGTGTTCAATTGGCTACCCACCAAAATCGGACGCAAAGCAAGCAACGCAAGCTTACTTGAAACCAGCCTTAATTTTTACAAATCAACACGAAGCTGTAGGAACTACACCCAGGAGATTCAATTTGCTCGATATACCCTTGCACATACGAAGTGAATGTAAACTAGCCGTCCCCCTCCACGTTCCAAATGTCCAAGTCAATAATGTGTTGTCATACAAGTATTTCCACAGAAGTGTAATTTATTGCAGCTATCACATTGCAATTAAGTTAAAAATTGTACCAAAGGAACAGATCAAAGTGAAAATTTATACAATTTAATTAAATCACGATATAGCTGCAATGAATAACACCTGTGAAAAATAATTTACAAAAGCATCTCCTAAATAAGAACTTTTGCAAAAACACTTGTTATATATAAAAACCGACACTTTTGCACTTTACGAATTACGATATCCGGGGAGCGACCAGTGCAAGAATCTATCCTAACTAACCTTCGCTCACTATATGCTCAAAAAAAATACGTTTACGCTCTTCACGAGGAACAAATCGTGGAGACTGAAAAGTGAAACTAAACCTACTTCAACTAACCGTGAACAAACTCCCGAATCTATACGTTCAGATCCAGAATCTATAGATCCAGAAACCTTACCATCAACACTTTCACCGCGAAGAACACACACATTGTGTAACCGGAAGTTGAAGAAAGTGATACTGATAAGTGGTGGTGATGGTGTTAATAACTGTCAATTTCTTTTGTTGATTGAAGAATAGGAAAATATCAAAAACCCAAAGCTAAATATTTTGTAATTGTTAAATAAATATCCTAAATATTATTTCATTAGTATGCATGTCAAAACCGGTATTGTTCCCTCGTTAAATGATTATGAACGTAATAGTAACAGCTGAAAGTATGAAAAAAACAAGCGAATTATTGGCATTGGATGGTTGGTGCTTAATTAAGTATGCAGAAACAGGATACACTATCGCGACTAAGTTAAACATGAAGGTGTAGTGATTTAACAAATAATTAGTAAAACAAAAGTACAATGTAATATTCAGTTAGTCGACCAACGGGAAATCCTAACCAAATAGGACATCGCAATTGGTAAGTTGGCATTTATGTTAAGTTGCAAGAAGCGCATCAGTCAAATATTTCCTTCCAAACGACGGTGTGACTTCATTAGCGAGTGCTCAGGAGATGGAAATGTGAACTGTGTTGTGGCAATAGGCTTCCTAGACTGCAAACAGTATATCAGAAAATTCAAAGTATATTACAAACAATAAACAATATAATACACGTAAATCCGTACATAAACTGGTGTTCGATTTTTAATATAAATTTACAATATATTTTATTATCAGTTACGGTATGTTGTAGCACATGCTTGATGTAAATTAAAAAGCTGCGACCAGGTCGTCAGCTCGATCAACACTCGCGCGAGAATAGTAAATTTCCAGAGCCTGCAGGGCCAGCTGGAGGGACTTCTGACCAGCTTACGACACTTTCCTATTTTAACTTATTATAATTATTTATTGGGTTTAAATTGTTTGGTGGGAGTGAATCGGAATCTGCAAAAAGTACCAACTAACCAGCTCCAAACAAACCCGCAGGAAACCCAATACAGGTCATGTAGTTTTGAAAAAGCATTTTATTTAGATATTAATCGAATTATCGGTTTATTTTTGACCGATATATGTCTCCTAGTTTTTAATTAATTCAGATTTCAGCAAGTCAATAATTTAATATAATAATAACCAATTTTGTACGATATTCAATTTAAAAAAAATACTGTATGATAGATAGAAATGTAATTGTACACAGGTGTTGAATTCAAATGGAATTTATATTGCGTTTTCATTCATTGCATGAATGTAGGCTATAAAGTTATCATTATACCTTAAAAGAGATCCTTTTATAAGGAATAATTGATTTTAGGTGGAAAATTGTCAGGGAGAAAGCTAGCATGGTTTGGGCAGTATTAAAATGGTTTTGTTTGAGCATAATTAATAAAAAGCTAATTTTGTAAGTGTGTATTTTCTATCCTCGTCTTGGATCCGTTGGACGCATTTCTTTAAAGATTTTTACGTTTGACTGATATATGTGCTCTTAGTGTCACTGCTTGTTTCAGTTTTTTCTTTGTCTATTTGATGTATTTTTCTTTTCGTATGTATGTGTGACCATCTATTGATTTTATGATGTTGAGTTGGCACTAAAACAAATCTTTAGCAGATTAGTTTATGACTGTTTGTAGCCACTGGAGTGAGTGTTGATGCAGCGTCATGGCGAGAACAAAAGTCACCCATCTGAGAATGTCGTCTTTCATTTGTTGCAAATTTTCCTGACATTTTTGTTCAATGTGCTGTATGGTATTTTGTGGTTGCTTAGTTGAATCAGATGATTGAGAAGTTAAGTTTACAGAATCAGCACTGATTTTATTTTTGTTTCTATGTTTATATATTTTAATAGCATTTTTATGAACTCTGGAATGAACGGAGAGGACTAAAGCTGCTATTCTATGATCCTGTTTGTGGTATGTTGTGCAATAGTTTTGCTGGGTTGTACTAAACAGGTGAGACTGAAAAGGTTGTTTCCGCACTTGTAACATGTTGGAGGGTTTTGGTATTTTTGTCCTCCTTGGTATATGTCGCATGTTCTACATGGAAAAGGACGTATATTTGAAATATAGTCTGCTACGGAATATCTTGTGAATCCTATAGTTATACCATTAGTAATAAGGTTGCTGAATAATGAAGGATATTTTGGAAAAAGACTTATCATGTGAAGGGGTCCTCTTTGTTTTTTTATTCCTACTAAGTTTGTAATATGAATCTTCTGTTTAATTAGAAAAGCTTTCACGTCTTTTACTTTGGTATTAGTTGTAATATTTTCGATTACACACAAGAAAGATGTTCTGGTCAGTGATATGGTTGTATCCACATTTTTGGTATTGTATGACGTCAACTTTGCTTGTATACCGAAATCTGTTTCCTTAAAAGCTTCTAGAAATTTGTCCTGAACTATTCTTGAAATGTAACTTATATCATGTCTGCTTCTCAGATTAATAAGCTGTCAAATCTGAATTTGGAATTTTATCATTTATTTTGCTATGCAAATTTAGAGAATTTAAGATATCCTTTTTCACCTTGCTTATTAAAATGACGTACTTCGTGGATGAAATTTCATCGCGTTCAAATATGTTTTGATGAGCAATTTGATTATACGATAAGTTATTCTGTGGGATTTATTTTTATGTGGATCTAAAAGGATTTTCCTGTATTCAGGAAGAAATGTGTTAGTTGGAATGTAGGGTTTTATTATTTTAGAAAGGTTAGGACTAGATTGAGTGCCTTTGGGATGTCTGAATTAATTAGTATCAGAAGGAAATGGGGAAGGATTCTTACCACTGCAGGAAGAAAATTTCATTATTTGTGATTTCAACCTCTTCTTCTCATTCTCCTATTGTCAGCGTTGTAATTTCTTCAGTTTCTCTAGATTTTCTGGAGAGGGACGAAGAATTCAGTTTTAGGCCAACCTGTGATTTTTGTATATTTACCTTCTTGTTTTCATTTTGATCTTTATATCCTATTTGTGTTTGTTTCATGCTTGTTTGTTTAGATTTCCAACAAGATTAGGCAGGTTGCAGTGCCGGTGAAGTTCGAATTTAGGTGTTCTAATTGGCGGAGGGAGTATGTTTCCTCCCACTGATCTGTCGGAGTTTCGCGAGGCCTCCCATTAGCGGAAGACAAAATCGTAAATGGAGTAAGACCACCAAAGGTTCTACAGGGACATAGTAAATATAGCGCTTCCTGCTTTCAAGTCCTAATGGGGGTTGGATCATGGCTATAGGAATAATATTAAGACTGCCCTCAGATCCTGTTATAAATGAAAAGACACGTATAAATTTAATTAGTTAAATATACTTGTTGTATGTATATCAAAGGCTTAATATGTTGAATCGAAAATAGTATTATTGCTAGTTTAGAAATTATAAATAATCGTAAATATTAATGAACTTAATATATTGTTACATTTATTACGTCAATATGGAAACAACGTGTTCTAGCTTCATTTCATAGCTATACAGTTTGATTATTCTTGATATTACAATCTAATCAGTTATATTTCTGAAACATTTAATTTGTGTCAAAGTGAAATATCGAAATTCTCTTTATTTTAATTTACGTATTACCTAGAAATGGTCCTAATGCTTTATTTTATTAGATATATTCTTGAAATGTTTCATAGGCAAGAAGATCTATAAAATTAAACAATAATGTAATAGCATTTTATTATTGTCGCTCACCAATAATATTCCACATGCCTTGTTCACAATCAGTTGTAACAAAATTACTTTATTGACACTTGGGTTTTAAAAGTGCAAAATTACTGCTTGGAAGCATATCAATATATAATTATTTGATAATAATAAGACTATGTATGATATGATATCACGGGCTCCAGGCTTTTTCGGTAGTTTTATCACTAAAACACGATTCGTATATCTGCCTGCTAGCTAGTTATACTATTATGATGGAAATTTTCTTTCTCATAAGAATTCATAATAATAATTTGAATTTATTTATGATCTTTAGGCATCTTAGGCTCAAGCCGTGAAAGGGGAGGAAAAAGATTCGGGAAGGTATCGGTCAGAGTCTATGTTTAAGGTGCCACCCCAGCATTTGCCTGGTGTGACTGAGGAATAAAACAGTCACAGTTGTCGGCCGTTCGGATAGAACCCAATACCTCCAGAATGCTTCCCCAACACTCTACCACTGAGCTACGACGGCTCGGTAAATTAAAATAATAATGTCATTATATTGTTTGTTAGTTGACTTCCTGTACACTGTTTCAAAAACCATCACAGATAAAATCAACATTCCTTTCTCTGTTATTTTACAAGCTAGAGTACTGGTGACCCGAGGAAGACGGCAAGAACTGGCATGAACAGCAACGTTTATAAAAAGTCGATTTATAAATTTACGAGTAAGAATGTTTACTCTTCTCTTTTATATTGAAAACAAAAATATTCACATTCATCAAACTTCTGATCTTCGTATTTAATAACTATATATACAAATTGCAGTAGAGTTATCTGTTCCTTACGAATGGAGAAGATCGGGTAGGATTTTATGGAAGTTAAAACAATTGCAAACTTCTAAATAATCTCTGAACCGGTCTACGTTTTTGTTTAGCCATTGAGGACTTGCTATACCTTGCAATGCATATTTTATTCTGTTGGTAAATTTGTCGTAAAAGTTCACGGCTTCACTGCAGAGGATGAGTACTTTTAAGTGCTCTGCCTCGGATAGAAATGAAAGAATTCCACCCGAACCTTACCAAACATACAAGTGGAACTTTACGTAAAAGTGGAACTATTGACTCCTAAAACGTGTCCAGTCCAACAAATCTGAAGATCAATTTAATCAAAGGAAGTTTAACATCTAGAAATTCATTGAATGGAATGTCTACGGCTTTAATTTTGAAATCATAGAGAACACACGGGTATATTTGGAAATGTAAATATAAACATTTGACAATCTGTAATAAGAAGGAAGTACGGATGAAACTATTTTAAAAACATTATTTTCGATATTATAATGTACTTGAAAAACGAATGGAACGTGTTTCGGAAACCAAATCTTCAATTAAAAAATCACACATATAGTTTAAATTAACACGAATTTCGAAGAGATACGTTAATTTTGCACTTGTGCTGAGACAATGCCATAGAATCTATCTATTTCGCTAAATAGTGTATGAGAAAAACAGATAATCACAATCAAACTGAATGACAGAAATGTAGAACAGTATAGCATGGTCAGGAAAATATGGAAAATTATTCTTTTTTAAACATTCTAAAACAGTGACTGAAAACATTAAACAAGGTCATATTAATTTTAGTCCTAAAATGAGGAAATCTAAAACTTTACGTAATACATGCACAGGGCAATGAAGAAAGTTACAGATGCTATTATACAAGATTAATCAGATTACAAATTATAATACGATGTAATTTTGTCCAGCGATTATATGGTACAGTGACCTAGTAATGTTAGTTATACATTGCCCAAGCAAAAAATGTTCTTATGTAATATAAAATACTATAATATACAATCATTTTCGGGGCAATAAGAACACTATTAATTATGCCTGTCCCGTTAGGGGATACAAATAAATGCCTAACATATACTTGAAATATTCCCAATCCTGCTAGATTTGAGTGCGCCGGACAGCTGATAATCCATGATATTAAGTAAATACTTCACGAGATATATTCCAATTCGTGTCACGTCTGCTCTTGAAACTTTCAACACTCTATATGTCAAATAGAGGACATGTATTATTATTATATTATCACTTCTGTTTGCTTTAACTAAATGCCATAATATGGACAGTTGTCACCATTATACTAACCGTTTTATACTCAGAAACAAAAAGCTACTACCCTCTCGCTACTACAAAAAAATATATACATTTCAACTTGGCTAACAGAAAGGAGAAAAAATGTGATTATCAGGGACTGAGATTTTACACTCTTACATAATTCGCTCTGTTCTTGACCTCCGTTTCAGTTTCAAATACCCTCAAATAGCACCAGATGCACTAGCGGCCGAGTAGGCTATGATTGGCGTTACCATGGGTTGAACTAACAAGTGACTTTCACAAAATGAATAATAAACACGTTAAATTTTAAAACTAACTAACCAACTAAAACTTTGGAAAAGTAACTACTACGTGTAGCTAGGTATCCCAAATAAATATTGTTCTTTTTTTATAAAAAAAATAGGGTTCAATCTGCGATGTTTTGGAGTGCCAATCGGTGCATCCTGTTCTCATTTCTCTATATAACTCATTTTTAAGCAGAAAACAAAGGAAGGCTTCAAATGAGACGTTCAGTGAAACCTGGAACACGATACACTAAGTAGTTACCGAGATATTGCTTAGTACCTAGTGTGACCCCACGAGAAATCAACTTGTAGCGACTCAGTATAAAACAAAAAGAAATTCGGAAATTGCCAACAAATACCAATATAATAGGTTAAAGTAGTGATCAGGGTGGTTTCAACGGGCACCTATGTACATTGTTTGGCTTTTATGGGAAGCCAATATCGACTTTCGACCTATAGCTACACTAGGTAGTTACCAAGATATGACATTTTAAATCTTTGTAAATCATAATAACAAATAACTTGACACAGTAAAAACACGATGAGCAACTCCAAATCCATGTTCGTCATCCCAATACACTAAGCTAACATTCATAGGAAGATTTAAAGGTACATTTGTGGGGCTCTGCGGTACCAGGCGGTACTGACATTTTGCATTTCTGTATATATATATATATGGGCAGTTTTGGAGTGGCTTAACTTTTGTCGCTGTAAACCGTGTATTGTTATCATGGGGTTCAAATGGTTACGACGCCATATCTCGGAAACCATTTCACTTATCTACTTCAAATTTTATTATAATGCAACATTACAGGAACGGAAAAATGAAGAGAAAAGTCACGCACGCGATGTTTGTCTACAATTAAGGCTACATGGTATGAATATGTAATAATATTGGTTACTGCACAATGCTGAAATCTACTTTACTCACTGAAATTTTCGTCAATTTAAAGCAGTATTTATTTCCATTTTGTTATGAAGGGTTCAAGTACAGAAAAATAATATTTTTTTTTTAATTATATTTCCAAAGAATTTATTGATTAGATCAGAAAAAAATATAAAGATTAAAATGAGGTACGATGGACTGCGTACAATCGAAACAATTTCCGGAAATCCTGGGCGTAGAAAATATCGAATTTTAAAAGAAACCCGTGATAAACTTACACTTGCTTCTTGATATCAACTAAATATGCATAGTTACCCGTAAAGTGTCTAATAGATTTCGGTTATTAATATCTTGTTTCCGTCTCTTCTTACTTAAAACCAAAGAACTAGAATACATCAAAATATATTGTCTTATAAATTTAAATCCTCATATCTCGAGATCAGATCAGAGAAATCATGATAACTTTGCTCTATATGGGTTTCTATAGTGATTAGAACTATTTTCGTTAAGGAACTAGAGTTGTATTATACTCTGCATAGCCCAGAACCCAACACAAGTACCCCTGATTTTTTTTTATCATAGCTTATAACATCGTGATGGGCCTCATGTCGAATTTTTGAGTGTTTTGTTGTCTTCTTTTTTACAGCATATTTTGCCTACTAACTGATGATAGCAACTAGTTTTCGTAACTCACAGTATCCCCAGAACACCACGTGGGCTCCTTTAAATACTCCTATGAATTATAGTTTAGCGAAATGTCATGACAACCATGGTTAGTTCTGGAGTGGTTCATCGTCTTCGTGCCGTACCTCACTACTTGTTATCACTGGATACAACGATTTATAACGCTATATGTACGTAAGCACTTAACGTAGCTACTTCAAATTATCACGTAATGTAACCTTGTATGATACGGTACATTTCTCTTATAAATCTTCAGTTTTTGTAGAGGATATTACTCCTTTTTTTGGTATTAACTGTGTTCATTGCGGTAAAGCCTCTCCTGGAGAACTTCCCCTTGGAGGATGAAATGTTTCTGAAGCGCTTAAAGTGTGCAGTGGTCCTCTTTTTGTCTATTTAATGCAGATTTTTGCTCCTTTCTTTAGTTTATTTGAAAGTCCTCATCAAACGTGAATCTGCATTCACATAAGAGCGATATGCATTGTTACACTGACGAAGATCGACAACCGATATTACTGGTGTCCCAGAGAACCCCAGAATTCCACCTAGATACCCACTGAAATCAAGCTGAGCAATAATTTCATCTGTTGTATTGGAATATGTACTAGTGCCCCAACTTCTTTCAGTTTTGCACCCGAAACTCTACATTATTTTTTCGCGGTGTCGCACTAGTAATTAAGGCGTATCTGGATAACCTTGGTGAATAGTGCTCGGGTTTTCCTTCAGCGTCTCAGTTAAAGGCTGTGTTTGTTTTGTGCTTGACATTTTAGTTATATCGAGAAATGAGAACACGAAGTACCCCTTGGTACTCCAGGAGGGCAGAGATTCATCACTATTTTTTTTAAAAAAATCATGAGACACCTAGTGGTAAATAATAATTACTTTTCGAAATTTTCTTCCCATTATACAAAATACGTAACAGCTCAAACCCAAAATGTGTGAGAAAATTGAGTTGTACGTTTACTAATATACATTAATATATATATATCATTACATCAATTTTTAAAGGTCTTGCTTATTACGAAAAACAAAAACGTGTATAGTTTTCGAAATCAACAATTTTTGGTGACAAAAATACTAGAGAGAATTTCTCATAACCCGAAATTGGATGACTAGAGAGTAGCAGTGAATATACACAACTTAAAATCAAGAAAATAGATATCTTAAAAATATCTTGTTTCACTCAATTAATGATTTTAAATACTGCATAACAGATCCCTATACTTTGTGCCCTTAGTTATTTCATTGTCAATAGATCAGGAGCGTTCAAAGTTTTTATCAATGTTGATTTATTTCGTGTGATAATCTACTTTTTTAGTATTTATTAAGAAGGAAAATGTTCGTACACAATAATTTACTGAGGATTTACACAGCTTAATTACTTTAATTAAAACTCGAAGAGGCTTAGAACTTCTTGTAAGAGTCTTAATTGCTAACTGGAATGAAAATGTCTGCGGTGTTTCCTTGCTGTTTAACTTACTGCTATTTTCTCTTGAAAGAGTTCAAGATTATCTTCAATTCAATAAACTATAACAATACAATAACTAAAATTTAAGTGTTTAACTTTTAAATTTCTTTCTTATTAGTGAATAAAAAAAGTCAGTAGGATGCATGTTTCTCCACTGAGAGTTTACAAACGGAAGCAAATTTTAAGAATGAAAATTCTGTTAAAATCCTATTTTTTTAAATTCCTGTTACAAATTTGGTTGGCCACAATCACGTTCATTGCAGATCGTGATCATCAAATAAATCTTCGAAATCACTGAAAAAGTCTCCATAAATTGCTTTCTCATTTGTCGCCAAATACATTCACCTGATTGTTCCGTTTCCATGAATGGTCCATCTCCTTCAGGAAACATGTCATGTGCTGCAACGGTAAGCTTTTTTGTTAACAGTTATATACTTATAATTATGGAAAGTTACAAACGTTCCGACAAATAAATCAAAATTACAGTTACATCGGTGAAGGCCAAGAGGGGGGCGAAGGTAGAGCTTTGAGCCAAGCACCTGCTTCGAAGGAAGAAGCGGCGATTAGTCTGACTATGTGTTCCAAGTAATCTGTACACGGAAGTAAAAGAGAAAGGTGTGATTTGATAATAGTTTCATCACATGTGAATTTATTTGATCTAGTATCGATTTCGGGTAAACCTGAACCACCTAATAAAGAACACGTTTGAGAACAATCCTCAGTTTCAGAATCCCCATGCGAAGTAATATCATTTTCTAGAACTGATTCTATTAGCCTTCGGGAACTATAGAATAATGCCAAGAAGGCGGGAATAGCCAATTCTAAGGCTCGTCGGGTGCCTAATCCTCCACAACTGATTGGGAGAGAAGCCATGTGTTATCAAGAAGGGAAGCCATGTGTTATGTGTTGAGAATTAAAATATCAATGTTCTACATGTATTACGGTAATGAGAAATTAATGTGTGCTAAAGCTGAATTTCATAGTTCTTGAGTTTTGCTAATTTGTAGATTTCTATACCAAAATAAACAAAGTGTTATAGCTAGAACGATTTATATATGAAAATTATTTCTTATTCCAATCGGGATATCTAAAAATAATCTTACTAATACAATACTCACAGACAGGTTTTAAAATATATGCAAAATTTGCGCACACGTTGGCGGACGTCTGAAAAATCGCTGCTCACCTCCAACACTACGCACAACAGGGCTACTGGAGCGTAATCTTCACAGTGCGTAACCAGATCGTCAACAGAAAGGTATACGAAATGATCCGCTTCTATTTGGAGGCATAAGCAAAATATCGCTACAGAAAGAAAATGGAGCGGTCTGAGAGACGGTCCATTGACCAAAGACATTCATTTCACAGTAGGAGAGTGCACAATTATAAACATGGTATAGTGTATCCAAGTCATTAATATTCAAAAATTTCCCTCGTTTAATTACAAGCTAATTCATCTTATTTCTTGGGTAACTTCATTGTGATGGTGTATTCTTATCTAACATGCATATAATTTATATTTAACATCAACAAAACAGTATATAAAAACTGTTTGGGTTACTCCCGACAATTGGTGAATTTCGACATTTAGAAGTTTGAAGCACTGGAGATTACACAATTGCAGGCTCGTTAAATAAGCAATGACTGACGGAGATACTTCATATTGTACTGAACCTTTGCGCTGAATTATGAGTGTACAAGTTGAGTCTGTGAAGTTCCAGAATTATATTTATAAGATTAGTTTTTCAGAAAAAGGTGATTAAAATAACCATTAAGTAAATTACCAAATTCAATTTTTAGTTTTTA
>JAGDQP010033624.1:0-14004 GCA_022664845.1 Lepisma saccharinum | reverse complement strand
TTTTTTTATTATCTCGAATATAAGTCGACCTTTTTCGATGAACACGGATGTTCAAAATTGGCATTCGACCTATATGCGAGACTTATTTTTCAGGTTTTTTTTTTTTTTTCAAAAGTTATTTTTAGGAATTGAAGTTGGCGGAAAGATGAAAAAGCACTCTCCTTATAAAGGCCAGCGACACCAATCATTACAATGTTATACGGTATCACCATATACCGGAGAATGTTACAGTAAAATAACGACCAAGTGCTCCACCGTCGTGCTCAGTGGACCTACTGCTTTCCGTACAGAAAAATGTTGTGAAATAGTTGTAAAAGGAAGCACCAGTAAGAGTAAGAATGGATTTCAAGAAAACTTGATCAAGTGGAAATTCGGAATATACAACAAAGGCAGATGATCCACCAGAAGTGAAAAATTTCGATGTGAATTTTAAGGTGATGGTAGTCAAGTATGCATAACGAAATAACTGTCAAGGCGTTTTGGCGTGTCCAAATAAATGTAAAGGTCTGGAAGATATAGGCACAGGACACAGGAACTGTGGAACTCTGATGTTATAAGTTAGGAAGGTTTGCGAGGTGTGAACTCCGAAAAATTTAAGCCCCCCTACTTCCCCCCAATAAAATTCATTCTAGAATCAGTAGTGTGAGAGTTAGATCCAGAGTTAGTTGATTCATCAGAAAGATAACATCAACAGTAGATCAGATCAGAGATAGTCAACACCGTCGTTTTCTACAGTTATCTTGACAACTCAGAACTTTTATTGTATTTGGACAATGAACAGTGTGCAATAACAGGAAGTCTAAATTTTAAGTGATCCATTTTATTTTGAATATATTTCAACCAACATCAGAAGACATCTTCAATTGAACCACATTGAACTGAAGGTACATGTAATGCAATGCTAGTAATATTAAGATCAGTGATTAGAACCTAAGTGATTGTCACAGTTACTCATAAGAGTTGTAATTATTGTATATTGTGAAGATAGATCTTATTCATGTCAGTATAAGTGTGAAAGCACCGTACTCTATAAGTAATGCATCGAACCTAGATTTGTGTATATCCTCATTTAAGCTCTCGAGTTAGAAAAGCGATTGTAATTAACGCCCTTGTTTGATGAAATCCTTCAATTGAAATCCTCCCAAGTGCTTTATCATCTGAAGTTGATAGTTCCACGAGTTTACATGTATAGAGGAAAAGCTCAGTAATGTCACATTAGGAACAATATGGTACATAATACCAGGAATGTGTGTTTCTGTTTTAATAATACAAGAGGTTTTCCCGGTATTTTTATTTTCCAGCTTTATCAGACATGTTTCTTATGGTATATACGCAGTTTGACATTTGAACAATGGATGCTGCACTGTAAAAATATAAGTTTTGTTCACGCTCTTCGCATATGCTCATATTCTCCTAGTTTTGTGCTGAAAAAATATATAAGAAGCGCTTCATCATGATTTCTAAGGTAAATTCTGAACGCTCGTCACGTACCTACTTCCTCCTTCATGGTTATTTTTTAAACACTTCTTTGTATTTGGGCGATAGAACATGTCGAACACATTTTGTTCACAATGCCTTAATCAAGATACCGATCACCCACAACTGTATCGAACTTCCTTAATATACAGAGTGCTTCCAAATTATGGAGAAAAGGTATCCCCCAAATCTCACAAAATCGCGTACACAGCTAAATCAAAAGAGCAGAATTTTCACTCTTTTAGAGCAAAAAGAGGGACCACTCATGGTAGAGCGGAATTTTCGAACGAAAAGAGTAGTTTTCAAAAAAACACTCTCGTTTTGGATGGAAAATGTGCTCTTTCTAAATGGAATTCCGTTCTTTTCGATGCAATTTATTATTTCAATCTTAAAAGAGCGATTTCTCATGGATTTTTCCAACCTGAAAGAGCAATTTCTCATCTTTTTAGAGTGATTTGCAATGCATCATGGCTACTAGTCAACTTCGATCTCCGCCATTTATAACTACAAAGTTTATCGAAAGACTAACTAACTATACCATGAAATTTATAGCGTGCGTTTAGTTAATAATGACAACAGAAAAACCGAAAACTTTTGTTAGTAAAATATACCAGAAGACGTCAGGAGTAAGGCTTGTTTGTACAAGAAATCTTTGAACGTTGTTTTCAAGTACGTGACGAAAGAAACCATTTCCAATGCGTATTGTCGTTGTTGGACGGCTAGCCGAGGGGTTAAGGCGTTGGATAGCTGGCTGGAAAGTACCGGGTTCAAATCTCCCCGAGTTTCAGTTTTTTTTCTTCTCATAAATACATTTCTTTGTTACTACTTACGTATAAATGCTCCCTTTTGCATCTTTTTATATGTTCAACATTTTATTGAGTTGTTTTCGTGTTCCAAAGATGAAAACTTTCTGTGAATTGATGGAAACTCACCTAAAAACTGTCTACGTTCCCATTGAAATGGACTACCATAAAAATCACATCTTTCTCCAGCGAAAATTTCCCATCTTTCCTCCGACAAAAATGCACTTTTTCCGCTCAAATCGAGCGGAATTTCTCTTTTGATTTAGTATGCAGTTTCGGAGCTAAAGATCTTCTACAGTATCGTCACACCTTACTTAACATCTCGACAAATAATGACGTAACATATGTTCGATTAGCCAATCACAATCAAAGAAATGTATTTGAGCAAAGTTTATGACTGATCAATAAAAGTATTTATTATTATTATTAACAAAAGAAATACTTAAAACGTAAACAAACAAGCAACATTAAATCATGCAAACTACATTAACTCAACAACGCTTCTTCACGCCAATTAAGTTATTTTTACATCATTTTTATATCTTCACAATATTATTTTTTAAGATTCTCTATTGTAGGAAGCTTCCTACGATTTCAATGAATGATACACGAACACTTATGTTAATTACTAATAATGATTAGTTGCTTCCTTGATGTGTCATTATTACTCATCTGCTTCGTCATTCCAGTGTCATATCTACATTCAATTATTTATTTACACTGGAGCTGTGGCTTTACAGGTGTAACAAGTACATCATATTTTGCGTAGGCATGCTGTTTATAAAGAAAACAATATTGTTTTAGCGTCTCATGCTTCTTTAATATTAGTGTTTTATTTACGATGATGTTATCGTAAGAAATTTCGTGTGCGCTGCTGTTAATAAAAACGTAGAAGTATGTACCATTCTTCGTTACCACTTACACATGGTATAACACACTGTAATTTTCTGAATGTTTCATGAAAAAGGGAATAGATGTCTGCCCCACTTTATGATTTAGCACTAAAGGTTATTGGTTAGTTGGCAATGGAAATAAAGGAATGTTATTAATACCCACTTTCGCCCTTGTACACGTATTTGTCAATGCTATTCGTAGAGCGGGTCAGTAATCTATACCCTTGCCACGAAAACGTGTTGTTGTTGTTGAAGGTCTTGTTAGTTACGTTGATGAAAACAGCGATATACAGCAAATTGAAGTACAACGTGAAACCAAAATAATACTTCGTATCATTAACAAGATACAATTATACTAACACCATATTATTGAAGACAAAAGATTGAATCAATTTTCTAAAACCCTTTCTCTCTCTTCAGACAACAATATTATAAACAAAAGTTGAACTGATGGAATCTCCGTCAGTTGCGCCTATGTAATCGTGTTATGAACTCCACAATGACCGTCACTGGATGACAACACACAGAACATGCTGTTAGGACCTATGACTGTTTTGGTTCCGATTAAACTGCAAATTGCACAATTATGCAAAAACACAAGTGTAAAAACAAATTCTTGTAATGTGCCTCACCAACGTATCACAATTCGGCACAACCCTTCTCAGAAAACACATTTAAAATAATCTAACATAATACGGAAAAAGCGTCAACCAGCAAATGATGACATTTTGATTCCCACACTACATTCGACAGAGAAAGCGGGTCTTCACGTTTGTTAGCTTGTGATGAAGTGTCAAATGATGTTCCGTTAGATATGTGTTAACAACATCCGTTTCTTGCTTTAAAAAAAAAGCAGCGGAATAAAATAAAAAGGATTGGGTAAGCTGGTATTATGGGAAAAGGGGCATATTCACATGAGTTTTATCCGCATTATACAATATCGAATTAAAATGTTCCTGGTATGAATGAAAGTTCTGCCAAGATTGATGTGCAGCAACAAACAAAGGGTTCCCATCACTAATGAGATCCTCCACACAGTGTATCGATTGTTGTTCTTTGTAACAAATCTTTACTTTTTCCATCTTCTACAAAATCAACTTCCCACCCACCCATTCTTACATTGTTGTGTTCATGTGTACCTGGGAGAAGACAGCACATAAAACAATATATTTGGCAAGCAAACATCTGTTATGAATTATTGTGTAAACAGTTGTTTCCTCCTGCATAACGGTGAAAATCCACTTGGGCAATCTGAAATTATTTCACTAATTAATTACTGAAAATGTACACCCTTTGCCACAAAGGTTCGGTGAATATTGTTGTAAATTTTGCTTGTTGTGTGCAAATAAGATGTTGCAAGAGTAAGAGATGGATATGCAATACATGATGTCACTAACAGTAATGTCTCTCTGTTGCAGGCTCCATAAATGGTACGCCTATGCGAGGCAACATGGAACACCACATGAAGTTTTGCTTTAGCGAAAGTACATCAGACACGAAATGCTGGACGTTGTCTGCGGGGATAGTGCAGTAACCAATAAATGGGTGTACGATTGGATTAAACTCTTCCGTGAGGCAAGGACTCATTGGAATATGAACAGTGTAGTGGGGAAGACTGGCTATCACACGGACTACGACAATATTGACAAAGCGCTTATCTTCATTTGCAGGATTAGCGTTTGAGTGTATGCATGATTTCAGAGGAACTCAGCATCAATCAGAATAAGGTGCACCACATTTTGAACCAAAACCTGGAGAAACGGGCAATGGTACAGGATCCTCTTCGTCAAAGAATCTTCGGCCCTCGGAATGGCCGAGAGGTTAACGCATTCGCTTTCTGTGGGGTTCAGGGGTTCAATTCCCGCCAGAGTCTCTTGAACAGGATGGTTCGGTTTACCAACAATTGTAAGCGCTGTCCTTAGAAGCTCAACAGTTCATTCAGGAGGTTAATAACAATTCAATTCTGTTCAAAGAAGCTTCGATTCCAGAAATTAAACATACGAGGTTGACATTCTTTTTCAAAAGATGTTGTCATTAACAGATAGTTCGTTCTACCAGAACACACAGTGACTGCAACCGTCTACCGCGAGGTTCTGCACCACATTCTCGATGTGAGTCTTCAATTTGTATCACGACAAGTTTTTTTTTCTCCACAACAATGCTTCTACATATAGCGCTACCATGCTGAACCATCCGTTGTACTCGCCTGATCTAGCATCATCAGATTACTTTATGTTCCTGAGATTCAGATTAACGATAAAAGGTAAAATACATTTAAGTGACTACTAAGTTTCAGAGGATTTTCCCAACATATATGCAGCAATATTTCACTGTCGACACAATTATTCATCGAATTTATGTGACAAACTATATGAACTAACTAAATTGTAAGTCATTGGGAACTCTAAAATAAGAGCACTTTGGAGGAACAAAACTCGACAAGTAAACTGGAGCGGCAGATTCAAGTTTACAGGAACAACGCCGGCTGAGTTATAGAATTGTGGATTCAACTATTGATTTTCCTCCTCAACTACATCCTAGAACTCTTTATATCTGACTAGCATCGCCTAAGAGCCCATTGTCTGCAGGAACATGAATATGAAGCCACTTATCAATCAACTGATTATGCAATAAAAATTCCATCATTTCTTAACATATGAGAGCCGTTGCTATGGAATTGTTGACGTTGCCTAGCAACAGGTCAGACACTACTCAAGTGTTTTTAAGATTTAATACTAACATATCCATGCTCAAATACACTCGTATAAGTTACATACACGGATGACTAGTAACCAAGAAGCTCAAAAGATGGTAGCACAATGGCATTTACTATTTTGAGGCTTACTCATTATATTTTATGTTTATAATTCATTAAAATTGGCTTTCTTTCTTCTACATGCACAAAAATATATATTTATGTTTAAGGAACTCTGTACTTGGTTTATGCTATCAATAGTCATAATACAACTTTGTATTAACAGTTACCACTCGTACAAAAACCTCGGCCTGAGCTAAAGTTGCCTAAAGGCATAAAAAGCCTAAGTCGCTGAAAGAACTGTCAAAATAGAGTTGTACAAAAATCTATTCTTAATTGTAATGTCAAACAACTTTAATTCATTCATTATTCCTTCCTGTTACACGTATCTAGCGTATCAAACTAGATAAGATTGTACAAAGTAATCAACGCAGGTTTCACGCTTTTTTAGTCAGTGGCTCAGTCATTCATCTAACTGTAAATAATTCGAGTATCTTAGGTATTGTATAAAAATACTATCCACTAACTTTCCTCATGTTTCCCGGGATGGTACCTTGACTAGGGCCCTAGCCGCTCGCTACCTTCTCTATCCTCTCCCCCCTCCCCCGGTCTGAGTCAAAGATGCCGAAAAGCCATAAATATAATTCCAATTCAATTCACGCTTGTTACGTAAGACATTTTTATATGCATTCATTGACACAGGTATGCATAATTTTCACAAATAGTTCATGCACCCATTAATGAGCGACAAGTACGATATTTTACATGCATATCTTGAACATTCCTTCTGAGGTCAGTCACTGACCCTGAGAACTCTTGTTCTAATAAGTACACAAGTAGCATTGGTATGCGATTGTTCAATTCACTTATATTTAAATTTATTTCCTAGAAGACAGACTTTATGTTAAGTTCAACCTTCGCCGTGTAAGTATAAAAATAACGCCTTTAATAGTGAGTGAATTGTTAATAACGTTAATAATGAATAGTTCTCAATAAATCAGAAACGATGCATTTAATGAAAATTTAGTATGCGGAAACTAGTTTCTAACAACATGGTGCATATGAGGAGTGGAAACGCGATGTCACCGGGTTGTCAGTATTGTCAACCTGGTATAACTTCTAAATTTTTCAAATGGAACTACGTCGTGTTTTTGAAAATTTGACATCCCCTGGTGATGATAAACACCATACGCAAAGCACACACCAAAGAGTTGGAAACTGTGGGTAAGACACGAGATTAAATATCTTAGAAAAATACGGAATTTGTATAAGACTGCGAAAAACCTTCGTTTCCGAACATGTGGATAGGAATGCTTGTGTCTTGTAATGCAGCAAACTGTCAGTTCAAGGTGTTGCTAATCAAACGCAGAAATCATGTCGAATTATTAATTTTCTTCCCATTGTAGGCGTCGACCTTGAGCTCCAAGTTGGAAACGCTGTCTCCAAAACGAAGCGGAATTTCGCCCATGTTTGTTGGAACTTTTTTTTGTTTCGGTGTCTGGAAATACCTGTCGAAAGTAATGTACCTAGTTCTTAATCACCCTGTATTTAACAATTGTTTTCTCAAGTTTACGGCGGGTGCTGTAAGGACGATGCAGACAGTCACACATCGATGGTGCTACTACACAGTACGCCCAACGTTACGCAACACTCACCCATTCCTAGAACTACTAAACACATAGGGACAGCGTTCTTACGCTGATAACCCCCTACAATTAAATATATATATATTAACCAACTCATCATCATTCAGGCAAGGTTGTGAAAACAGATGCCAGTGTTTGGATACATTCTTTCAGAAAACCCATTTATGTAACTAAATGGAAGATTTCTCGGTGTCACTAAATAGTATGCATGGATGCTCACCGAACATGATAAGAGTTAAAATCTTTCAAGCGTTGTGTTTTCCGAAAATGCAGTTCTATTTAACATTAGTTGGGGTTCTGGCAACACTGCTCAGGACCCGTGACACTACGGGATGCGTTTTATATCTGTCTACCTCACTATGTCACTTCACCGAAAAAAGAGAAAGCTGAAAATATTCGAAAAATTTTTAACAACCCGACTACATAGGTCTACACCCGGCAACCCTGGAATTTAAAGTGAGTTCCGATTGTTCATTGCACAAAAATAGTGAACTGGAGAATTAGTTCTTCATTTTCGCAGAGTTGCCGGGTGTAGTCAAGTTGTTAAATTTGTGTGGATATTTTCAACTTTGTACAGTACTTTCTGTAAGCTTTTAGATACGAAGTCAGCGACTGCGTATTATTTATTACAACCAGGACTTTTAGCATATGCTATGTGGTTCTGAAGTTGAAAAAATGTTTTAGGCGGAATAATGCAATTACAAACCCATAAATTCGTTCATAAGATTTTTCAGAGCGTCCTAACAATGGCGAAAACACGCGTAATCAATAGCAAATTAGTCGGTAGTGGTGAATTATTATTTAAACTGCATAATTAATACACACTCGAGATCACTGCGTCTGTGCCTTCGTAAATTTATGCCGGTACTCTCGATGCCAGAAGTTTTAATTATGACGGAACTCCGTTTCGGCCAAACTTCAGCACTGCACACATGCTTACAAATCTGAAAAAAAAATAATAGTAGCTCAAAATGTACGGTAAGAACAATTAATGGAAAGTGTGGTCAACAATGCGTTAAACCTGAATGAGTCCTAACAATGCAATGCATCTGCTGCAACATAACGGGCGGTAAACATAACAACAATCAGATTATTGTAAAGAAAAACACAACAAAACACGTGAAACCAGGACAATCACAGTGCTACTGAAACGGAACAGCAAATTAATGAAAGTGCTGGTGGGAAAACATTAACGGGAAGTGTACGACAGAAACAAACTGCTCACTAATAGTCACTCTAGTCTTTAATGGAACTTGACGTAATTACACTTCAAGTGAGAGATGCGCTTCTGTTAGCAGAAATGTGTTAAAACTATTTTTTATTTATTTTTTGTTTTCACATTACAAGTTCACATTGCACCATGCAATTAAGTAAACCAGAAAACAGTGTTTCTCATGTTTTCCTTTACGATTACGTCATGTTGAGCTAGTTTTGGTGAAGTAAACGGAACTTGTATGAGCCATTGTGTATACGTGACAATTTCCTCACGCTACGCACTTGAAATAACCAGTACAGTTCTTTTGCACAACTTTTTTTCTTTTTGAAATTCAATACGTTACAAAAGGATTTACTAAAGATTAGAAATGAGTCATAACAAGGAAGAGTTCAAAGTGTTTTCACACATCCATATGCTGACTATTGGCGTGCCTCCCTCCCAATAGTACAGTTCCGGAGTTCAATTAGGCATCAATCGTACGTACAAAACAAAGTTTATTTTTCTGTTAATACCATCCAACGAACAGGATGCCAGATTTCTCATCTTTGATGGAAGCCAGGGACATATTTAGACTTTTAGGCAGAATTAGTACAATTTATCAGTAGTACCATAGACCTGATAATAGATAGACTTATCACGCTTCCCCATTCTGGCTGCGCTAAAACTGATGGATTTTTGTTCAGAGCACGTTTTGAAGCCATCCGGTAGGTACCTCTTCCATAGACATCATATTCTACTATGAGATCTATGGCAGAGCTACCTAGCGGATGGCTTCAAAATCACGTGCTCTGATCAAAAATTCATTAGTTTTAGCGCAGCCAGAATGGGGAAGCGTGATAAGTCTATTATGAGGTCTATGGTAGTACTTAATACACACTTCACGACCATACACACTTCACGACCATACACACACCTTGGACTCGCACGAAAACCCGCCAAAACCAACTTCTGGAGACGTGCCTGAAAGAAGCAATACCGAGTTCGATACCCGATGTGAGGGGAGGGGTGTGTCAATTTCGATGTTGGCCCACCGTTCTGAACCGGATTCCAAATGTAAGAATAACAAAATATTATGACAATGCGACTTGTATCCATCAAGAAAAAAGAAAAACAGCTTTCTGACAGGCTGATTATACTTTAGTAACAAAAATTAATTAAACTAACAGTTTCTCCTTGTGTTATTGAAGTAATCACCCTTGTCAGAAGGCTGTGTTTTTCTTTATTAGAATAAGAACTAGCGGCCTAAGTAGCGAAAGGCCTTTGTGTAAAAAGAATATCTAGTGAATCAAATACCTGTTCCACGAAGACATGAGGAACTAAGTAGGTATGTAATGGTGCAGATTTCAGTATTGGTAGGATGTTTCAATTGTCAAAGTAGGTTTCAACTCCGTTATTAAACTAATAAATTAATTATGGTTATAATTCTACAATCAACAAAACTGTTGGCCAGTTGCCAAAGTTGCCTAAACGCCTTAAAATAAAATTAAAATTCAATACAAACAAAATTGTTGCATTTCAAAGCAAAAACAAAAAACACGGCATTAAAAAAAAATAGGCAACGTTGCGAACAGACAGATACTTTCAAGAATATTAGTTTTCGACTAATTTCCTGTATAGCCGAATTTGTGGCAAATATATATTCAATATGTACCGTACTTGTAGTAAATATATTCATCATATACCAGTACCTATAATATGAAACACAAATGGTAATAAGCAATACAAAGAAGAAAGCACACGTGTCTCGAGACTGAATATCTATTTGAACTTCCGTATTTGAAAAATAAAGAAAAGAAATTGTATTGAATTATTCTAAACGATAACGTATCGAACTAGGAAGCTTTTTGCTTTTATCAACTTCAGAAACTTGCATTTTACAACCATGAACCTTATTTCGCTTAGCAAAAAACAATACTACCGTTCAATTCTTTCTTCACATCTCCCATCACGTTCAACAAAAAATTTAAATAAAAAGCCACAAGAAAACAATGGAAACTATTTTTTATTTCACTAATATTTTCTATGAATAGTGCCTGCATAGTAGTACAAACTGCAAAACAAGAATTTTATTTTTCCACTATCTAAATAACTGAATTTGCTGAATAATGATCGCAAGCGTTATTTTGAAAAAAAAAAAAAAAAATGTGCAAGCACACGAAAATTTCTTCAAAATATACAGGGTGCTCGCAAAATTTGAGATTAAATTTCACAGTTGAATTTTTCTCACCAAAATAATAATAATAATAATAAAATACGTTGCTCATGTGTCGAATTCGGTTTCGTTTCCGAGATAGAAGGGTTTCGAACCTGGAGCACAAAACCGGCTTCTTCTTCCAATGATAAATCAAATTAATATTTCGGCATAAATCAGAAAGGATGCATGTTAGTAAAATTTAGTTTACTGGAGTTAAATGGTTTCAATACGGTAATATTAGGAATTAAAATGTTGTCACCGACTTATCAGTATCGCCAACTTGTTATAATATTTATTATTTGTAAACTAACACCACGCTGATTTATTGTATACGTTAGTCTATATACCCTCAGTGATTATAATCATGTATGAGGCACAAAACGCAGTGTTGTAAACTGAAAAGTATACATGAAATATTCCAATTGTCACATCTTTAATTTGAATTTATTTGTGGCCTTTAGGCATCTCAGGCTCAGGCAGATTCAAAATGTCGATTTTTCCACGTTTGACCCGCTATAATATAGTTTGCAACACTGCGTTCCATGCTTCAACTATGGTTTACCATCAGAAGTTGATATCAAATAATCTTATCAAAGCAGTATAATTTTAAAAATTGCTTTGCCAGATTAGCAACACTGACATTACATCTCGACTCATCCTCAGTATTGATACAAATAGTGATTCCGCCCAAATGAGAATATCATATCCCAAATTCTCCAGATCCCCCCCCCCCCAACTTAAAAATTTTACGACCAAAAATTGATAGAAACCGTACAAATCTCCACTTACATCCTCCTAATTTTGACTTTACACCCACCCAAACTGACAATTCTGGCGGAATCCCTGGTTACAAATCAACTAAATTTAATTTCCATGTGTATCTGATTTACGACGAAGGGTTCCAAGTTAGGAACTCAGTATCTCAAAAACAAGGTGGAATTCGATACATGAGCAACATAGCGTTGTTTCTTGTTTTAAGTCAGACAAAAGGAATTCACTCCTCATATTTTGTAACCACGCTGTATAGTATAAAATGTCCGGATATTTGGAAGAAAGAATAATTAACGGATACGGGGTTTGAACCCATGGTATATGCACAAATACTACAGTTATGTGACGTTAGCATTCGCGTTTCTTCGGGTAAACTAATATACTATCAGATTTAAAGATTGCTTTTGCCCTCCCCGCAATACGTCAATACCATCCCACAATTTTGTTTCTCCTCCTTTCCTACCTATAAACTATCTTACTCGCGATAAATGTCTTCTTCATAGATAGAAATCGTTAATGAAGATTCACGCCCAACAACTGGTTTAGTTTAGTCATGGATGTGGGACGCTGCTGTAGATCGGCCACATGCGGGATGAGCTTTCAGGTTAGTGCCCTCTCACTGCTTCTAATTTCTCTCCTTGGTACATTGACCATCCCGACAGCACTGAAGATGCTTGTATGAACACGAGTCCTTCCATCACAGTTGGTCGATCGTTGGATTCGTATTCGGAAGGTCGTGGGTTCGCGCCCAGCGACCGCACATCCTGATTGAGGTTATCCCTTGCTTCTCTCCATCGCAGGAGGTAAATGCTCGGATAGTACCTTAAAGAAGGACAGGACCTATTCCTTGTTGTTTCTTTCAATGTAAAATGGTCTCTGTGAGATATAACTTCTGTTTTGGATGATTTTACAAACTGTTGGGCAATGGGAACAGGGTTCTCTCTCATATGAACAGAACGAATGCTCCGATTTCTCCAGGGAAGTATTCATAAATTTCGAGAATACCATCTACAATAAATACAGACATCAAAAAGGTCACTGATTTTCCTGGGTGCTAAAAATGTAAGAATGGAAATTTGAAAGTACTGGCTCCGATTCCATGACTCGTCATTTCTTTCACGTGTGTCTCATTACTTCACAAATGCCTGCTTTACCAAAATAAAATTTTAAAACAAAAATTTTAAGAAAATCATAGAACTTGCTTCCTAACTTTCTCACGTCTCTGAAATATCATTAACGAAATCACTACATTTTTCAGGACTTCATTCTTAATTATTTTCCTCAATTTTTGCAGTTTCGCAGACGAGTAAGAATAAGATCAAATGAATTATATGGGCGATAGAAGGACTGTGACTTATGCCCGTCCCGAAATGAAAATGAATCTTGCAGGAACTAAATGTCATGATTAAAGTATTAATAGTGAATCAGTCAAGGGACGCACTTATTAAATCAATACACTAAAATCTACATTCATTACAGTGGCGGATACAGAGAGGGGGCTCCCTCAAGGGAAAATATTTTTTATTATAGAATTATTTTAACTATTTCTCAGAAAAAGCTTTGATTTGTTTTCCGATGAATTTAATTTACTTAGAAATTTCGATTTGGGAGATATCGGTGTCATTAGGTAATAAAACTTATCAATATGGGGGGGATATAATAAATTTATACTTAAAAAAATCACTTAGTGGGAAAATATTTAAGAAAATAGCCCTGATTTATTCCATCTGCTCCCCCCTTCATTCCTTCACGAAAATCCTGGATCTGCCACTAATTCATTAAGCCATAAATTCAGGAAAATATATTTAAAAAAACGCCCCTTCAAATGCAGTTTTTTGTTTTTAAATTGTTATAATTTTAAGCGTAATTTTATATACGGGAAGGTTTTTTTAACAACACACCGGAACTCATCCTAGCGGTGAGCGAAGCAAACGCGCCCCGGTAAAACAAGGGCTATGTTGCGTTGTTAAAAATCCTCTCGCACTTTCGATACATTTAATATTCAGACTAACCTTTTATTGTCCTAAGAAAATCTTTATTAGGACCCCACCACCACCACCAAAAAAAAATCTAAATACGTCAATTAATAATGACAAAACCATCCTGTATACATATTTCAAATAGAACTTGATAGGATATTCAGTTATGATGGAAATAAATAGTACCGGAAGATGATGTCATCTGACAGATATAAAAAAAAAATAATACGTGAACATTAAGCTATACACTGAAGTCAAGCATGAATAGACA
>JAGDQP010033623.1:2926-17886 GCA_022664845.1 Lepisma saccharinum | reverse complement strand
TAGTAGGCCTCTCGAAATAAATCCAGTTTTATCGCTAGGCCAAACGCAAGTATGGCTGAATTTTTTCTAAGATTTGTTTGTTTGTATACTTTAATAAAATGTGTGAGTATGTGAAAATGTGTATTTTATTTATATATCCAAAAACCCAAAACCAACTCTAACACCAACAAAATTAAAATGTCACTATTTTGCAATAATGCCAAAGACTTGTAATAGAAAAGATGGTTTACGTGATGGGGGCGTGTTCTATAATTTCGAGACTACCATAATTTAACACAAAGTATTTAAATACAAGACTTGGCATCCTTACATCGAGCAATTCCCAGCGCCACGACAGTCCAATAATACAAGCCGGGAAAACGCGACAGCTAGGCAATTTGATTAAAGCACACTTCCCTTACGTTTTCACATGACAAGGTTCAAGGCGACAGTCAGGTAAACCATCTTTTCTATTACAACTATTTGGCATCATGTAACAGGTACAGTATTTTTTCTTAACTTTTTCTTTTTTTACTTTTTTTTATGTTACAGTTGGTTTTGGGCTTTTGAATACATAAATAAAATACAGTCATTTTCACATACTTCACTCACACATTTTATTAAACTACATTCAAACAAATCTTTTAAAAAAACGACACACCTATGTTTAACCTGACGATGAAACGGTGCATTTAAGAAACTATTTAGAGGACAATACTTAACCTTGCTTCATAAAGTGAGTCATAGATGAATTTTTGAAGTTCCCTCGCTCTATCCTTAATCGGTTCGATTCTTTAATAGAGACGTTACGAACAATCTCACACAGTTTCAATCTACCATTATTCAAAAAAATTATTATAAAAAGAAGCTTCTGCTCATCTTACCATCTGTATCAAGAAACTGTAGCAAAACAATTCTGAGCTCAATAACACAACCCACAAGGTATTTGTACGGTAGAATTAAAACAGTTGAAGTCAGTGTTGCCATCAGTAGACATGTCTGAGTTCTAATTTTCGATCTAATCCAGCACCCTAACTTCTAAGAACGAAGTCTGCTATTAAGAATAGACCCAAATACGATATTACTTGCCACGTAAATGGCTCTTTCCCACCACTCCATCTTGCATCTACGGCTGCTATGTTCAAAGACTTTACCAAATAGCTTTGCTACAACACGAAATATTATTCTATAAAAATAAGCGAAAAAAAAAAAACTCGTTAATGAACATGTTACCCGTTCTATTTCCGAGATAAGCGGTCAATTAAGAATGCCTCTTAACGACAAACGCTAGAAAACTGATGCCACCCCCACAACGACCCGCCCCCCTACCACCACCACAAATATATCATAGTTATTTTGAAAATAGCCTAAAATTTGAAAACAATTAAGAAAATGTCAGTTTTCTCTCCACGAGACTTGTTAGAGAATTGTGATTAATAATAACTTTTTGTTCACCCACAATCTTTATCTGAATTTTTCGAAATTTCTGATTTAATACCCAATTAACTCCAAAATGGTGGTGGAATTTTGTCTGTTCAATCACCCTAATATTTAATAGAAACACTATCCTTGGACAGAGTTTCGAAATAGCTCAAAGCAGACAAAGTTAGACAGCAGGAAACCGAGCGTTGGCTTAGCATTCGGGAAGTCCTGGGATCGATCCCAGCGACGAACCATCCTGACTAAAATTTTTCCAGGAGTTTTCCTCATTCATACCAGGCAAATGATTGGATGGGACCTACAAAATAGGCCCTGGCCCTCTACCTTCCAATATCCTCTCCCCTACCGTATTCCGGCCTGAGCCTCAGATGCATAAAGGCCTTAAAATAAATTCAAAATTGTGACAGGAAACCGACAATTTACAGAAGACAGATATTATTTATCTTGCTTTGCAAACTTAAACAACATTTAGGGGCACCGGTAGAATGAATAAAGTATATTAGTGGCGTTACAATCTTTATACAGCTTATAGAGTAATACAAATTAAAAGAAAAACTCCAAAATGTTTCTACGCAAGGTGTTATAAGAACTCAATATGAGCACATTACATCTATACTATCCACTGTATGTGGTTAACAATTGACTATTTTAACAAGATATTACCGAGAGATATGAGAATAACAATAACGCACCAATCATCTACTTCACAGTTAGTTTTTAACAAGACGAAAAACACGAAACTGTAATTTAGATTATATTTAGCTGTGTTCCTACAAACATGCTTTGCCGTTCTTCGCAAATTCGAGCATGCTTCTTCAAATCATACAGAATTAAGTTAAATATATTACATCAATACTATTTATCGAAGAAAGATATCTAGAAGTGATTTACATACATTTTCACTACAGTGCACACCAGTACAATGTGAAAGCAACGGAGAAGTCTTTAAATACAAAGCACATTGCAAAGAAAGAAATACGAAAAATCTTACCATGTGTATGGACTCTCATCGAACTGCTACTAATATCAGTTGTAACAGTGAAATAAGGGAGCCACAGGTCTTCAATCTGAATTTCTCCAAATGTTTCCCGTATTGTTTGGTTGAAACTTTTTCCCGTAAACCATGAAGTGGCTGGATATGTGATATCCAATATCTGCCTCCACCACTGAGTCATTTTCTGAAAAGCAAATAAAATATGAGGAGGTATTGTGTAACAGGAGGAAATGGACAATTTCCTATTTTAGGTACAGTAAACGAGTACATTAAGGTGCATTACGAAATGATACGACCTCCATGTTCCTACAACAATCTTACCAGAAGACCACGTACTTGTGGTGTGTTGTGTACTACAAATTTCAGAAGAGATCTACATAACATACGGTAATCACTCGTGTTTATATCAGTATACGCAAAGGAACGAAATAAAACAGCAAAATCCATGCTGAAAAATGAGATTCACTATGTCTACTACAGTGTAATTGACAACATAAGTACTGGCATTGTCATGGTGACATATCCATAACACTTCTATTAGAGATAAAAACAAGGAAGCTTGTTTTCTAAGACTGTGCCGTAGCCAGTAGCTGTCATATAATTAGAAGGGAACTTCAGATTAATTTTCCCATTAAGTTTTTCCCAGACCATTACCGAGTTTTCATCTTGCTGTCGCTTAGAGATGGTCTGTTGCTGCCGTCTTGAAGAGTGTCAGTAGTATGTTCATCCATATGAGCGTCTTTGGACAAATATTGAATGTCTTTACATCACTAAATATAATTCACACCCTTATATCTATTTCCTCTAGTTCGATATTTCCTCTCTGTAGTGTTCAGTAATTTGTGGCTGTGATCTTTTCAATGTTATAAGATACGATTGCAAATCGATGTACAACTCATGGCGTGGTAAATATAAATAATAATATCGTGAAAGAGTAATTTGAGAATCGTTTCACCACGATTAACTTCTCGAAGGAATTTTTATTTACTATCTCTCGGAATAAGTTTTCTAGTCCTTCAAGTGGGCCCTTTGGTCTGAAAAACCGGTTCCATGCTTCAGGAAGTAGTTATATACACAAGCAAACCTTATAAAAGGTTTTACCTTCACTTTTGGATTCCCGTACAACGCTGACACCCCCTCCCCCCATTTTCTAACAGCAGTTTACCAATGAGCACGCTTGTTATACGCTTTGGCGATCTTCACCTTGGAATATACAGTACGCGACGTTTATGATTTAACAATTACCGGTCCTATGACTGGTTCTAGAGCGACGATGTGACGGTCCATGCACTGTTTCTTAGTGGACGAGTAAGTCTAAGGCTGACTGATAATTACGGGTTGTTAAAGTGTCCGTTTTAAGGCGTTTTGTACTCAACGGAAGAATTAATTAGCAGCATTTGCAACGTCTTCTTGGAAGCAAACAAGTTATTCTCATGGTAAAATACAGTACAGAGCCAGTATTCCTTATTGAAATTTACAAAGAAAAACACACATCATAGATGCCAGCACGCAATCAAATGTACTTTAAGTCGTCGTAACACGAATCCAAAAGCAAACTACACTTTCAAGTAACAAACATTTACATGTACCACAGTCTACTCACCTGTGACCATTCACGAGCCTTTTGTGTCATTGTAGTGATATTCTTTTCCATGCACCATAACGAACCCATGAAAGCACCAATGCTTACGCCGCCCACCATATCAATTGGAATTCCAGCTTCCTGAAAACAAAATTCTTGTATCAATCGGAAGTACATTACAGTCGCTAGGGTTTCATATACTGTTGCTAGCCTAAACCCTCCAAAATTTGTCTTTATATTTCCCTAATCCCAATTTACCTTTCCTATTCACCTTACAAAATCACAAGCCAGCTATCCCAATATGCTAACGGTTTCAAATAAAACGTACCATGTCTTTACCAACAGTTTCAAGTTCAATATTTACATTTCATTATAAAACATTTAAATTACTTTCATAATTTCTCATTTGTTTTTATTTGAAGATACATATAATCATAAGTCTCCCAAAATTTAAAACGTGCAAAATGTATACCTGAATAGCTTTGATCATTCCGACATGAGCAGCACCCCTTGCTCCTCCACCTCCAAGCACAAGACCAACAGATGTTCCCGTCAGCCACCGCGCCAGCCGAGAGAAATCAGAATGAATGTTTGGTTCGGACAGGAGAACTTTATTGTACAATTCATTCTGAAAAAAGAAAAATATTTCGTTACACAATGCATTAGACACGCACATCACACTTTGCCAACCGTCTAATTTACTTTTACAATACCAAACACACGTTCAACTACTTAATTTTTAACGAAATCTACGGCTTCGGATACAAGGCTTACCACGAAAGTTTATAATCAACCTTGTTTGAATGTACATTAACGTTACAGAACAGAACCATAATACAAATTAGTTACTAATATGATAACGGAACGAAATGATACCTTCACAATTCAGCACACGAATTTTAAGTAAATATAAAATAACTACGAAATATCATTAAAAGAATCTTAGCTTTGTGGAAAGTAGAACAAAGACCAGGTCATTTAACTACGAATACACTAATTAGTGTATTGACCACTCTTGCAATCAAATAACACTTTTTATTTTACTTAGTCTGAATTTTTTTTTTAGCTGTATTGGCTGAGGTCATAAGCCTCATTTAAAACCGGGAGACAACGTCCCTCGACAATAAATACAACTTTTAAAGAAAGAGATTGTGATGAAGTTTAGTCCCGTACTGTACCAGGTGCTATTTCGATGGTCGCCTGATAGAAATGAGAGAAAATCGTATTAATAATAATTCAAAGCCATTCGACGTCAACAAACCAATATAAATTGTTAGTTAATTCTTATTTACAAAAATACTTTGTGGAAGAGGAAAGTATCAGCAAGGCCTTATTTAAGATCCCATCCCAGAATTCGCCTGGTGAAACTAAGTCAAAAACCAGGAAAACCTCAGTCAGAATGGTCGGTCGCCTGATTCCAACCTGCGTACCTACCTACTCATTGCCAATCAGAAGTCCACAAAGTTACCCCCTGGACCACGAGGGCTGGATGATACACTTCACAGTAAAACTGCTATTACTAATTTTAAGTCAAAATCGGACCTTTGAGTGATTTCTTCACATTCACATTCAGGCCTACACCACCTTCAGTGTGCATACTGGCAACACAAACAGATGAAGTTGACATTTGCTAACACTTAAATAATTCCCATTTCTGCTTAATAACTATTTTGTTTTATACGCTTTTACTTCACTTGAAATTATGAACTAACAAGCAAACATACTGATGGGGCAGAAAGAATTATATATTTTTTCTTCCGTCATGATCAGCATGTGAAAGTGTGAGCGCATGCAAATTTTGACAACTCAAGCGCAATTGGATTGGGAAATATCGATCATATTAAAGTCAGATTAAAGCTAGTCTTTAGAGAGTGGTCAAAAAGGGAGGAAATATAAGTATTTATGAACAGCTGAAAGAAATGGAAGGTAAACACACTGTAATGGGTACTGGGTGGAAGGTGTTGAAGAGTGTTTTTTATGGCCACCATTTTGAAGTCCGTCATATTGAATCTAGATTGATTTTCTTACATGAGTAATGACGCAATAGCTTGAAAGTCACCAATTTCGTTTCTAAATAACCAAGAAAATTAAACCTAAATTTATACAAATTGTTCCTAGGTATAGTGTCCTATCGTTATGAATTAGAGTTTCCTTTCCTAGGTTATTTCGAAACGAAATGGGTGTTTTCAAGCTATTGCATCACCACCCCATACTAGTGTTACATACCCTTCCCACTCACAATAATACACTTACGGCAAAACTGACTTCAGAAACCATTTCTCATAAAATTCTAGTCCAGAATGACATATTACACGATCCCTTCCCATTTAACAAAATCAATCGAGATTCAATGGGGCGGCCATGAAAACACACATTCCCTTTCACCCAGTAGTCATTACAGTGTGTCTGTGTTCCATTTCTTTCATTTATTTATAAATAAATCGATATTTCCTCGCTTTCTGACCACTCTTTAAAGACAGAATATTATATGATCGATATCTTTCAAAGCAATTGCGCTCTAGTGATCAAAATTTGCATGTGCACATACTTTAACATTCTAAACATGATCATGACGGAAGGAAAAATGTATATAATTCTTTTCTGTCCCACCAGGATGTCTGCTTGTTAGTTGTTTTTACATCCAATGAAACTCAACAATTAAAACAAAGTATGAATTAAAAATGCTACTTACAATACGGAATTGGGATCTTCTCGAAAACATGCGCTTCGGACATTGAATGTGATGATGTGATGAGACCCAACTACGCATGTTTAACCATGCTACCGTGTTTTGTGGTCTATCGCCACCTTCTCTATGAAGTAGGACCAACTCCTTTTGAGTTCGAATAGCCAATCTCTCCACTTCCTTTTCAATCTGGAAGAAAAAATATCCAAGCACGTGAGATATAGAAACAACAGGGTGATTACTAGTGTAAGAATACGTTTTGCAAAGAAACAAAACAAACGAACAAAAAAAAGTTTCGCTGAATTTACCAAGTAAAAGCAGTAAAACCAAAGAAACAATGGCATGTTAGATCATTCTAACTCACCGCCATGAAATAAATATATTTCCCAGTTTGTTTCGTTCACTAAGCTTTTGATATACAATGGCGTGCTTTTAAAGCTATCATCAGGGAGATGATGCTTTGCTTTTTACCATCAGGGAGAAAAAAATCTCTAGTTTAAATTTCACGTAACTTTTTTAGCTTCTAAAGCGCATACTTGTACCTTTCTTTTCCTTTCGAGGAGTCTTCAATTTCTTACTCAAATAACTTCTCAGTTGGCTTCCCCGATATTGAATCAACACCGTAATTCCAAGCTCCCACCGGAATTGAATTCGCTATCGATTGCACCGAAAGGCGACAGCATTAACCACTAGGCAAGAAATACTACCTACAGTACTTAATTAGTGGTAGCTCTTGAATTAGTTACAGGTACTAATGTTACATCCCAAAACATACCTCGCCGATCGAATACTCAGGTTATAGTGTGTATCATAATTTATATGTTCCACTACCGTCGTGATAGAGATTACAGTAGTGTGAAGAGAATTGATACTGAAACCATCAAGTGTTCAAGGAAACATTCTTGGACAACGACTGGGTTAAGTGTTTTAAGAAATTCTGAACTTCATTAGTGTGGAGAGAACGGGTTAACACGTTACAACAACGAAAACACACGTCATATCCATACTAATGCCACGGTAACCCTGCATGGCTTCGAAGAAGAATCTGTTACGGTGAAAAATAACGTACGTTCATAATTGTAAGCTTGTGCGCGCCAACAAATATCTACTAAATATATGTAGCTATACAATAACTTTAAGCACTTCATCGATTTATGTACAAATTCACACCATAAACTTGTAAGTTGACCGTTAATACACATCAGAACACACACGTACGTATCCTAAAGAAATGTAAAGAAAAAAAGCATGCCCTATATTGCTTCTTAAAATTCTGACCTTAACACTATCTTTATTTTTTAAACAGGATGTACAGGTTCACAGTAAAAACTTACGGATCTGAATGTAACTTCGAATTTTTAATCATGAAACAGATATGGAAAGTCGTGAAATAATTATGAAGATTTTCTAATAGTACGAAAAATACTTCTTCTAATCTACGCTTATATTACAAGAAACAAAAAGATGAAAATACACTTTTTTTTTTCCCAAAAGAACAGTTTTGTAACTCATATTCTAGTCTTAAGGGAGGGAATATTTTTGTTTTAATTCAGACAGTGTGCACGGAAATTCAAAATCAGAACCGCTTTTAAGCTGCCTAAATTTGAGCATCATTAATATTAAAAAACAGAACAGGAATCTGACTTAAAATATGAATTCAGCAAACTTAAATTATAATTAAAAAAAAAAAAAAAAGTAGAGAAATCTTCCAATACCTTTCCAACACAAGGGCCTTTGTCTGCCAAAGCTACGATTAAAATACAATCAGCCTGTCTTACACACCGCTGAGTCCACGCTGAAAACGTCATATCACATTGGTACAGGGCTATTCTATGTTGATCTTCTTGTTGAGCCAACCACGAAGTTAATCGGTATTCGTTATTAGGATCCATAATAGAGGTCCCTAATGTTTTACGGATGGTATCAGAAGTTAATCGTAACGTTGGAGCTGGAAGAATAAAACACACAAAATACATGAAAAGCGGAAATAAATATGAACACACGTACACGCATGAAACAATTAAAAAGGAAATCTTGGCTAGTTGATCATTATTCGAAAGGAATGGAGTCAGAAACAAGAGCTTATTTCTCACAGTTGCAGTTCATCCATACTTATTGGAGGTTGGTGTAAAAATATTTTTAACTGCTGAAAATACAATTAACAATCCTTGCATTAAAATTGAACTTCGGGCATTCAGGGATGAAATTCACATTTAAATCAAGTGAGCGCTGCGATTCTACTAACAATCACTTGATAGTATCTGGGAGACACAAACATTAATGTTTATAAAACAGGTTGACAACATTGATAACTGGGGTGCTTGGAGATTGGAACATCTACAGTATTTTTCTATTGTGTCAAATAATGTTTATGCTAAGTTTTGTGTGGACAGGTCTAATGGAATGGAAACAATTTGAAAAAATAAAACATGGGTTGGCAACACTGACCAAATTACAACCGTTCCAGCGGCTATCAGCTAGTCTAGCCAAGACCTTCCAATGACACGTCAACCACCTTCTCTAAACCCTGAGGCTTCTGACATTTATTTTTTGGACACGGACGGCCGGACCGAGCGGGATGAAAAGGTTCCTTTTTGTAGGCGGTAGCGCGTCTGACTACGAATCGAGCGGCCCGGGTTCAAATCCTGGCCAGGACACTGGAGACTTTTCTCGCAGTGTTTCCACGCCTGACGCTCTGAGGTGCACTCAGCCTCCTATCAAATTGAGTACCGGTGTGTCCTTGGTACTCTTGGGCACCTTAGTAAGGTAAAGGCGGTCGAGCGTGGGATTAGCATCCCACCTCACTTCGTACCGTAGGTCGAGAATACCTGGAGCGCTACCTCCACATCTCCCATGCGCCGTTTACGGCGCGTGCGTATCGCACGGAGGATAGTTTTACCTTTTTTTACGGCATCAAGGGACCTAAAAGCAGGTATTTCGGCCTACGTATGTAACGGAAGCATACTAAGCTCGTCACTTAAGAGCAAAGAAAGCCTGAGGCGAAAGAGTATCACCCGCCGCGATTTAAACATGTATGTTAAAATCTGAGCAGGTATGGAAAATGAAATACAATATTTGATTATATTTTCCTTAGAACTTATCCTTCCTCCAAGAGGACTTAATATTTTATCCTCTCGATATATTTTCAAAAATTGTTGCTCGGGGACAAGCTAAGGCAAATATTCGTAGAACTGAAAAAAAAAAAAATCTCGAAAATAATACTGAAGTACACGTTTATCATGCTAACTATACTTTTCCATAAGGCCACGCAAAATGTCTTACTAATACAAAAATTATTTCACAAACAAAAACTCATCTGCGCATAAGAGGTCAGTCGTGAAAGAATGAATACTTTACACAGATATGACCAAACCTAATATGAAAATTAGGTACACTTGGATTCGTTGAAAATGGTCAACAGGAATATTTTTCCAAGCCTACAAATTGCATACTGGCAATACGGAACCAACATCTGATGCATATTTAACTCTAACAATTTACTTGTTCAGATTGTAAAGCACGATGATTGAATGTTGCTGGTAATTTTTCTTTCTTTTATTTATTTATAAAGTTTTCTAAGGAACATTTTCTATGAATCTGGCCGTAAGTAAGGATAATGATGATGAAAGAAAAGTTCAGGTTTAAACATCTAATATCAGCTATATATTAGCAAAACACGTATAGTTAATAACCACATAGAAAACTTGAATTCATTTATGAACTTTACACATCTCCGGCTCAAGCCACCACATACGAAAGTTGACTTTCGAAAATTACTAAAAACAAGAGAACAGACAGAAATTATATATCGAGAGAGATATATCGAGACAGAAATTATATCTTGAATCCATCATAATTACTCTTAGAAGAGAGCAAATAACGTTTCAAATGTAATGAAATATTTTTTTTTTAAGTGTTAAAAAAACTTACCTATGGCACTTAGTGAGTGATACAATTCGTTAGTAAAAGCAGTTAATGGAACGTCATCAGAAACAGGAACTATAGCAACAGTACTGAAATTCACCTCAGCTGAAGGACGTGTTTCAACTGGCTGAGTAATACTACTAGGTTTCTGCCATGTACCTGAAACGATGTGAAACGCTTTTACAATTCGATTATGATTAAGATGAATAGATATGTAAAGACCATGTCACTTTATAAAGAAATAGCTTACACACCTTAAGACACTTTGTTACAATTTTTATTCATATCGAGATCTCCTCGTCAGTCACTTATTCTGTTCATGTGAAGTGGTAGTAGTAGTTGGACTAGTAGATATTCTATTCAGTTTCGACACATCGAGTGCCGAACATACACGTTTTTCTGATCCTGAATCCATATACCTACGGATGAAGCCCAAGTTTCCTTATGCTTATTTACACAACTACATTTAAAATATGAACTTCCACAACTGCTTAGTTCGACGACCCATATAAGGGCATTGGTCTGCAGGGTGACTTTCAACTGAGTGGCCGTAGCTCAGTTGGTAGAGCGTTGGAATTAGAATTTATTTATGACCTCTAGCCATCTCACGCTCAGGCTGGGGGAGAGGATGTTGGAACATAGTCTGCAAGGGACTAGTTAGTAAGTACCATCCCGGGATTTGCTTAGTGTGGCTGAGGAAAAACCTTGGAAAAAAAACTCAGACAGAATGGACGGCTGCTGGGGTTATTCCGAGGGCTTTCCGATTGCTAAGCCAACGCTCTACCAACTGAGCTACGGCCGCTCGGTGGTAGAGCGTCGGTTTTCATGCGGTAGTCCTGGCTTCGAGGTCAGTGTCCGGACATTGAGCAGGCAATTGCCGGGATGGTACCTCCTAATTAGATCTTGGTCTACTTCCTTTCTATATCATCTCCAATCCCGAACTGAGCCAAGGATTCCTAAGTAATTCTAATTCCTTTCAACTTTAATTCAAAGATATCGCCTAGTTAGCGCTTTCGAGACAGGAGTCGACGTTTCAATTATTTAGCTAGCTCCCCTACTGGCATCACGATACTGGGTCAACATTGAAATTAGAAACTTCAGTCGGGGAATCGAACACCGGACTGTTCTCACCGAAAGAACATTAAGAAGGAGCTCATATGAACTTCTTATTAAACTTTATTTTTTTTAACAACAGAAAATTAATGTAAATTCTTAAGAATTCCTAAAGGCTACTGAGAATTTAATGTACGTTAAAACATTTCTGAACTGTGTAAGAAGACAAGAAGTGTCTCGTAATGTAAATTTCAATGTGACCTGCCACAGAAGTAAGGACAGAGGAACACACAAGGATAAAATTTCCTCTATGCTGTTGACGTAACAATTAAAATAATATTTAAGGTTCACTATGCTGCTTCAGGCGGAAGTTTAAAAGAAATTCACACCAAAGTCCTTGTACCCAAATTTGTGCTTTTCCTCTGTCCAATAATAGTTAGGGTTTCACAGATATTGGCTCACCTTCACTGAACACGATTTTGAGTTACATAACTAGGGATCAGAACACAGAAACACATATAAATAAATATTTCTTAAAGTTATTTACATCACACGAAAACAAAGCAACTGAGCTCAGCTGTTACACCATCTCGAAGATTCCAGCTCAAATCTCCGTAGTTATTGTATCTCCTATTTCAGTTCTTTATCCAATGGTTAAAGTAAGCTCTTGTCGTAACAGAGGTAGACACACGTAACACGTTTACTTTCTCACAGTAACAATGGAAATAAAGTACAGGATGGCGCAGAGCCAACTTACATGTTTTAAATTCGAACTGAGTCAGTCGTATGACATCCAGTAGTCGTTGAACAGTTGTAATGGGAACAAGAGGTGATGCAATTTTAACTGAATCAGTTGAAATGTATCGTTGGACTGTACAACATATCAGATGCGAGATTTGTTTTTACTGTGGAAAAAGTCTGTGACTGAAGTCCAGCGTCAAATTACTTATCATTTTAATGTTGTTCGACATTGTTAGGTTCCGTCGCGAAATACTATACGCGTTGGAAAGATCGAGGAAGGAGGTAGTGTGTTTTAAGATAAGAAGAATGGTATTTTACAAATTATGCACAGGCCCGAGAACTCTACTATTCAAACCTCCACTTGTTGCTGATATTGTTTCACAGTAAAAGAGAACGACGTTGGTGCGGTGCGGAACGGTCCAACGATCCTTTGCAACTTAATAAGCAACAATAGCATCATCATCCCTCTCCATTGCAGCTATAACTACTCTACATGAAACAAGTCAGTCGGCTAGGCGTCGTACTTAAATGCAATCGAAGAAATAGAAAGACAGAAAGAATAAAATGATAAGAGAAAGGAAGTAAAAATTGTGCATACCTAACTAACACAGTACTCTATGTTTTTAATTCATGAATTGTTAAGATGTTAGTTAAGTACACAGACTTTTTATCTCCTTTTCTCTATCATCGTTTTCTACTCTTTCTCTCTTACTTTAACGCCTTTCTATTTCTGTCTTACTTACTTGTGTTTCTGTATTCGTATTCACCCAACCCCTGCCAAATAAGTTAAATCCACAAAGTACTTACCTAAAATTCTGCGACCTAGTAGATTAATTAACCTCGTAACTACGATGGGAAACCTCAACTTAATTGCATTAAATAAGCCTTCTGGTAATTTAGCAAGCTCAGAATCTCTCACAGCCATAGCGGTCGTGCTTCGTGGGGTTTGTGTTACCATTTCAACCTGTAAAACATAAAATCAACAATTACTATGTCCTCCTCAAAAGGAAATGATATGAAAAGTAAACCCTATACTTTTTGGATCTACATCTGGATCTTCCATGAAGTCATTAACAATCAACGAGTGTATCACCACCATTGAACAAGGAAAACATGACCAATTTTATCAGGGCAGAACAGCACATGGGAGACTACAGCCGTTTTGTGGAAAGTAGCGGTCCTGGCTTCAATTCCAGGAATATTCCAACATTTGAATAGTATGACTGAGGTAAACCAGGAGAATATGTCAGAATGGTAGATGTGACGGGGATTTGAAGGTGCATCGTCATCCATAATCTGTGACCTTCGCCGGTACACTACGTGGACTAAATCCAAAAGCACAGATATGAATCAATGAGTATGTGGCCTTGAATATAAATATTACAAGTCTTATTCAAACAAAACTAAACGTTCATTAATTTTGAATTCATTCATTCATCTGATGCAGATCATTCGTGGTGTTTAACGTTTATCCATTTACTTATGTACTGAATCTGAATTCAAGGTTTCTGGAATAACAATGCGGGTCCAAACTTCACATCTGGACTTAAAAATAAACCAGTTCCTGGTAAGTTCACGGGCACAAAAACTGAAATCTCTTTGCTACGTATAAAACAATTACGTAAACTCACTACCATAGCTCTAGATAGAACCTTACCCTAAACAGTGTAGTATACCTCCTGAACATATACGCTTACCATATTTCATACTGCCACATATACACGTACTAATATACGCAACGTAAGTCAGGAAAATTTTACACTGTAACAGAGGGAAAGTGAATCACACTAATTACAGATGTGAATAACCTTGCGAATGGTAAATGTTGAAATAAGCACAGAAACGCTGACAGCCGCCGTGACCGGGACTCGAACCCGGATCTCCCAGTTGCCGGCTAGGTATGTTACCATTACACCACCACGGCACGGTCAATTCTCTATGTATATCGATTGTTCCTCTCACCTAAACACTATCCCAGCTACTCACTGCTGGTTACGAGGCCCAGGCACTCCACAACATGCGGTGAATTTTAACTGAGAAATCTTTCTGCTATCAAGCAATGCGAACGAAAAAATATTACTACTCGAGCTAGGATTTTTTTATTATTATTATTATTATTACAAGGGAATATCGATATGCTCTGTAAAAAATATGCGCTCTAGATGTTTTGGGGTGAATGGTTCAGCTTTTATAGTGCATATTTTGGAGGTTAGTGTATGTATTTAACATTAATGGATAATTCAATTAACGATTGTACATTTTCTACATTTTAAGTCAAAACTTTCTTCCCACAAGCGTATAAGTTTTAACTACATCTTAACGTAGGGTGACCACCTTCTCACGTTGAAATTGCGAGACACCCCATCATGAATTGCGGGATATTACTTGTGATGGAACTTCATACTGTATTTTGAAAATTCTCAGGTTTTGTACAAAAACTAAAAAAAAAAAAACACGATTAAGAAAAGCTTATTTGCATGTGTACTCGGAAACACTACATGAATCGTAAATTTACGACACAATACATAATTTAGTCAGAAATCAACATTAGTGAGTGCAAA
>JAGDQP010033622.1:6457-19106 GCA_022664845.1 Lepisma saccharinum | reverse complement strand
TCCCTGCAATAGTGGTGAAATTTTAATTGGTGCTGGAAATGTTTGAACTGTTCCATAGACCCGTGTCTAATCAATGTTAGATTCTACGCGTATTAGGAGATTGAAAAGGTATTATTGTTAATTGCGTTTCTACTATCCATGAATCGTTTCGATAACGATTTTGTCTATAAAATCATCGTTCTGGAGACGGATTCTCGATTCACCTGAATCGCTCTTCATGCACTGTCACCTGCTGTAGTCACGCGTTGACGCGCCCATCGGCCCGTCCGAAGAATCTTTGTTTCAAATCATTGAAGCAGCCCGAGCAATCTCTCTCGCTCTGTATTTTGCCATCTCAGCAGCGGAATAATAATAAAAAAAAAGGCAGCTGAACAGTTTAAGACACTTTCTCCCCTCGTGTCTGGTGTTGTGACTTCCGCACCTCTTTGTTACCCCACCGACCCACCCCCTCAGTCGTTTCCTCCGACCTCCCTTAGTTCCAGCTGTTGACTCAGTGTTGCTATATTACAAAGTCAATTTCTTCCGTCCAAACCCAATTTTTTTTAAAGATAGCTTTGTTGAAACGAGTTTTTGGACTTCCAAGAACAGAACCTACAGTTTTTGTTAAGCTGGGAGCTGAATCATTGTTTTCAGTGGATCTTACCTGATTCGAACCGAGGTCTAAGCGCGTAAAAAAGCGTGGAAGTATTAACCAATTGGGGAACATTTTAAGATCATCTGTAGATCCAATATGTTCGGATAAGCGTTGCTATTTTGTCTAGAAAATTGGTAATGCCGTGTTCTCTATGATAGGACTGAAGAGTTCTATTTATTATTTAAAAAAAAAAATACATTTTACGGACTGGGTCTATATTTATGAGGGATATTACCGTAACTTCCTGGGAAAGGGAGTGTGCAAAGTAGCGACTAGGGCCTGTAGTCTAGTTACTCAAATTAATGGAAAATGGCCAATGGCAAAATGTCAGCCCAGCAGATCATCATTATATTCAGCCATTTTCTAATCACTGCCGGATGAAGGCCTTCTCCTTTTACTTTTCACTTATCTTGGTCAGATTGTATCCTCATCCATGTAGCTGCTGAAAAACGCTTCTACCTATCTTGTATTTGGACGTTTTCTAGGTCATTTCTTTTCTCTGAAAATCAAATGTAGAAGATTTGGGGTCCATTTTTCATTCACCCATTCGTTTAGTAGCTATGTGTCGGTTCATTTCCGCTTATCTTCGAGGTCGTGAGTTGATCCTTTGTTTGAGAGAGAATCATTTTATTTATATTCCTGACCCTCTTACTTACTTCGAGCATGCATCTTTCTGTTGCTCTTTGTGTTACTCGTAATCTGAGTCGTTTGCGCATTCAATGTGAATCGCTTATTTTCAGCCTTCATAGAATTCCTGGTTCGATATAGTCATCCTGTATAATTTTTCGACCTTACAAAAATTTCCCATTGTCCATTTTGTACCTTGAGGGCCTTTGCATGATAAAAGGAAGAGGGGTGATGCATATTTTACCATATTTTGTTTCTGTTAGTCGTATAAAAGCATATTTTATCATATTGTAGCTTGAGGTCATGTTGAGGCCAAATACAGTCTAGTATAAAACATATTTTCTGGCCATAATTAGGCCTTTTATTGTTGACTAAAGAATAATGTTTGTGGCACTAATGCAAAGGATTTTCCCTCCCCTACTTTTTCTTCGAAATATATAACACCTGCTATTGCGATAAGGGAAGGAAGATAACAGAATTTACCAGGAATCTGCTATAAAATAAATCACGTGGGTGGAACGTTGTTTATCTGGTTTTACGTTTTGTCAGGAAGGGATTTTTTTTTTTTGTTGTTTCAAAATTTTCATGCTTAAATATTTTGTTGTTCGGCTTTATTGCTTAAGAGGAATCCTCGCCTTCTACTGATTTGTTGGCCAACAGTTTAATTTTTTTAGCGACCGATTTTTGACGCAGGCTAACGCCTTACCCAAAAACAGGTAGAAATTGACTTCAAATTTGCGATGCGAGACCTTGCATTATCTGGTCGTTTTTAATCTGGTAACATTTCCCTTGTAGTCAGCAGTGCCAATTTAACGCTAGAACTAGCTCTTTTAATATTTTTTTAACACATCTTTTTTCCTGTTAGCGCCTAGCACCAAAAATTTAACGCGTTTTCATAATATCTTGTGGTGACCACTTTAGAAAATTTCTGAGAGTCTCCCATTTTCTTTAGAGAATCCCTTGGGCAGCCATTGTTCAGTTTTGAAACTTGAATTTTAGGATAGAGCAGTTTCGAAGTCTTTGAGGATACCCTGCCACATAAGTTCTACTGTCAATGGTATGGAAATTAAAAAAGCTCTACAGTTCTTTTTCCCACGCTTTCGGAAGCCTATTGGGCCAAAACGAAGCATTTTAAGGCCATCAGCTTGTTTGGTGCCTTTGAAAGTGACTGAAAGTTTCATTTAGCGCGTTCTAGCGCATTTTGCTGCTGCTGTGGCGCGTTTCTCAGCTCTTGTTGGCAACGCTGCTTGTAGTATATTTTCACTTAATGCACTCAGATTCTAACGCACGTTAGCGTCTAAATGGAAGCAGGTAGAGAGGAACTGACTTCAAATTTCAGTTCACCGAGCTCGATTTCACTGGGCTGTTTTCAGTTTGGTAGCACTATAACTTTTCTGTGTGGTATTTTTTCATATTATTTTGCTCTCTTGTGAATTTTGACATATCTTAACGCTTTTAGGTCATAGCTATCCAATCCTTAATTACGGTACTGAGAAAAAATACCTGAAGCCGAGACTTAATATTACCTTGTACTTAATTAAATACAGATCCTTGTTCATTTCAGCGCAGAAATATCAAGTTAAAGCAGTAATCTCGAAAACTAGAAGAAAAATCTACCTATTGAGATCAGTACGATATCTATGTACCGTATATATTTATGTATTAACACGCTAGCGGCCATAATTTTGAAGATGTTTGAACCAAATTTTAATATGTTGTTTCGAGGCTTAATAGCTTGGCTAAGTTCGTTAATGAGCAAAATCGGCCCAAAAGGGTGGTCGGCGTAGAGTGTTGAAATTTTGAAAAAATTGTATATCAGCCCCTATGGAGTTTAGAGGGAAACTTTGTCTGCATAAATTATAGTACTCCCTCAGAAGTTTACGGTGACACCAGAGATTCAGGAGTTGTGGGGCTACGAGTGAGGGTGGGAGTGGAAATTATAAATTTTTAAAACCACGTCTTGTGGGGTATCGTTGAAAAGCTCTTGATTAATCAATAAATCAATAAATAGTTTCTCGATAGCGCTCATATAAGGCGAGATTTGATTTTTTTAAAATAAAAAAAAAAACCTTCGAGATTACCTCGGCCTGTCGAAAGGGATTTTTTATTTTCATTTTATTTATTAATTTATTTGATTGTTGCACGAAATTGCAATGTTGCTCCTACAAACATGGGCGGATTTAGGAGAGATACTCTGCGGGGGCAGTGGCTCAATATCCCCATAAATCCACCCACGGCAACAAATTCAAGTCTACAGTTCAAACTTAAAAAAAAAAATGGACACCGGTTCATGAGTTCTATCCATGTCCACGTTTTTTTTATTTTACGTTTTGTTCATTGTTAAAGAGTTTCTTTGTTGTAGGTTTTGGTTCTTCTCTGTAACAGTGAACAAAGACGAAAATACAAAATCAGGACGAATTCAAACTTCCTTCACTGAAAGTTTGAACTCTCCAGCAATGACATGTCGTGCAACGAAAGAATAGATTAGAGCAGCATTCCGCAAACTGTTGTCCGCGGACCACAGGTGGTCCTCAAAGTCTGCCCTTGTGTTCATTTGAGTCTAGAGCTGATTGAGCAGTAGTCAAAGATAAAAAGTCGAGTTGCGTATCACACAGGACTCGTTTAGTTGAAAATTACAAGGAATAATATCATCCGGACCTATGAGAACACAATGACTATTCAAAAGTTGGAGAATTATTCGAGCTCGCTTATTCGTGCAGGCCCTAACTTTACACTGTTCATGGTCTTTTGCGGGTGAGGAATACAAGAATGGCTGAGCCACCAGAGATGATATCTGAAAAATAAATGGCTTATAGATCTATAAATATTCTTGATACCCTTCAATTACTAAACAGAAACCAAGATGTAGTTTTAATCCAACTATTAATTATAATATAAAATTAAGAGAATGTTAATACAGTTTGAAAAATATTAGTATACTGGTATTAACTCAAATCATTAAAAACTCATTCAAAAAATCTCTTTGAAGAGAGCAAGAGATCATTACTTTGCACTAACCTTAAGCTAAATTTTAACCTATTCCTGTTTGCATTTAGACAAGCCTGCAATTTTCTATTTCCGTTTTTTTTATATATATATATATAAAAAGCGTTCCGTGTCTAGGAATAAGTCACGGCGCATGTACTGTCCTGTCTACGAATCGTACTTCCGCGTCCGTGTAAAAAAAGAAAAGGAAAAACTTCGTAAAGGAAAGTAAAAACAACGTTAAATTATTCCTAATCAATAGAGAGCTTATTCATTGTTGACAACTGTTATCTTTTTTACTAGATTTTCTCCCTCTTCTTGCATAAAAAAAAACACACAAACAAAAAAGAAAACGTGATTGGTGTTTCTTTGTTCTCAAGTAGTGCTAATTTAGTAAGGTTAGTTCCCCTGCATTCAGTCTTCGTCGTTCTACATCTTTTTGTACTTTTCCCCTCCTCTTCGCTTTTCTTTTTAACTAAGAAAAAAGTACTCGGTAAAAAGGAATAGAGAGAGAAATGAAAGAAAGAAGTATGGGTTAGTATTCGGAGACACTCGGGTAAGTTCGCACCAGCTTCGGTTGGTAAATGACTCAGAAATCGCGTTTGGCGTCCTGACTCACAATAGACTCGAGAGAAAGAGAAGCGAACGATTACACCCCCGCACGCCCCTTGCTTGGCACGCGACCTTTTCACGTGCACGTTGTATCCTTTCTTCTTAAAAAAAAGAAAAGAAGAAGAAAGCAACCCTCTAGTCCATGTTGTTTGCTATGTTATTGTATTGTGGACATTCGTAGTGCTTGTGCGGTAACCTTGCTTCGTATTTGCCTCTGCTGTGTCTGTTTATATATCCATTCGTACTGATAAAACTCACTGGCATACCGTGTTACGTGTATGTGTAGTTTTTCGTGGTGATTGTCGGTGGTGGTTGTGCGTTTACATGTGTGTGTGATGTGCAGGAAAAATGCGTGTCTTAGTTGCAGTGGGGTGACGAAGCGGTTGGTAGCTGAGCTTGAGTATCATTCGTATGGGATTCAATCTATCGAAGACTAGCCGAGTAAGCTATTTTTCTTTTACTAGCCTTTGCACTGTTTATAAACGTAGTATTTAGTGCCTGGTTTATATTAGAGTAGATATCGCTGTACTGTAAGTGGTTAAATAAAATATGCAGCAGTCCATAAAATTATAATGCGACAAAAGCTTCGTTATGCTCGAAATGAGTTAGAAAAGGTAAGGGAACGGTTGCAGAAGTGGACTAGAAAGGGTAAGGGTACGCTCACCTGATGGCGGCGATTGCCTTTTGAAAGTAAAGGCAGTGATCCAGTAATAACAAGGTAGGGGTAAGTCACATCCAAAATGAAAAAGTTAAGGGCACGGCGTGCCCCCATGTGGCCCTCTACTTCGAACCCTGTTAGGCACTTCTTTGTATTTTCTTCTTGAATTATCGAACTGAAAATGTGTACCTACTACCAACCTCTAGTCTCCATCACACTGGAACGAAGAGAACTTGCGTTCCCAATGTCGAACCACCTCACTCTGGCTGCATTATACACGACGTTCTGTAGGGAATCATTCTCTTTCCCCTGCTCTGTTATTTTATATACCCTGTTCATAACGGATGGTATCAGTACTATAAGATAGTCCCATTGCAGAGGACGTATGTGGCATTCTGAACATTTCTTAATTCTGTAACTTGTGGATCTGGAAAAAAATTATCACAGCTTTTGCGTATTGGTTGTGAGTAGGCTATATAGGCATCTAGACTGTATTATGCATTCATGTATATGTAAAGTTTTGAATCAACTAAGAGCAAATTGAAATCGATGTGAAACAGACTGATGCCTGGAATGGCGTGTCTCACGACTAAAGCCTATCCGGTATCTAACGAGTTCTTTAGTGGGAATTTTATTTGATGGACTCAAGGCTCTGAGTATACTGCACGATCCAAGAGTTGCAAAAATGCACTCCGATTCTTAACTTCATTATGCCCTCCCCCACACGTTTAAATTTCGCTCTAACTTCTTCATTATGCCCTCACCCACACGTTTAAATTTCGCCGGCCGGGTGGCCGAGCACTCGAGCAGTCTACGGCGGTAGGCCATCGGCTCGAAGGTCCCGGGTTCGAGTCCCGGAAGGGACATGGGTGTGGATTTTAACAGCTGAAGGACGAATCGTGACGGGCCGAAGTCCAAAGTTACTAGACTGGCTTATATAAAATTAAAGCTTATCAAAGTTTTACGTTTAAATTTCATTCTAACTTCTTCATTATGCCCTCACCCACACGTTTAAATTTCGATTAAGCGTATTCGCTTGGCCCTCGTGATTATGAGGGATCCGTTCTAATGAGGACCGTTCTCATGAAGTTGCATATAGCTGAAGTATGAAAGTGGTAGAGTATTACTACTATCGACCGTTTTAAAACTTATTGATTTCTCTACATCGAGAGTAAACAGTGTCGTAAAAGAACATAATCTGATATTCTTTTTATCACTCTGATCTTCTGCTGAGACGTTTGGCTCCGGAATGTCCGTGTAACGTATTCATATTTTTCATTATTCATGGTCGGGTATGAATAATTCAGATGCTTTCATTCAGGATGTGTGATACAACTTCAGAAAGTTCATGACTTCCTTTTATGACTGAGGTGACGACTACGAAGAAAAAACAAAAGACATTAATCCGCTGCTTTTTTTCAAAACAAGTTCATTTATAATAAAAACAAACGTTGGTTTAAGCAGAAACTCTCTATTTGAACTTGTTTGTGCATTCTTAACCATTTGAAGCCACGACTTTCTAATTCTTTGATAAGTGTTAGATTTGCTGACTTCCTTTTAACGTTGTGTGGCCTGTATGCATATCTCCGAACATTTTATTTAGACTCTGGTACATTATTTTCGCCGTCAGATTTGGCTTGGCTCTTACTTCATTTTCATATAACATCTTTCAATCTTCGTAAATACTTAACCATGCGCTATTTAGTATCAGCAAGGGGCTCCACAGTCTAGTGGTTAGAGCGGTGGACTCATGTTCGCGTGATCCCGGGTTCAATTCCCGTCTTTTCGGCGTCCACCCAGCGTCGTGAGGCAAATTGGGGAGTTACGTGAATAAAGACGTGACGGCCACACTCGGTCTGGTAAAACCCTGATGCACCTGTTCGTGGTTACACTGTTCAGCATGGTGATCTGCAAACTCGACAGTGAAATAGCGCCCTAACTTGACTCTTCTGTATGAACATACCGTACCGGCGAAAGCTTATAACTCTTTTAGGCACGTGATATTTCTACATATAGATGCACAACCCTCTACATTTAAGTAGCATTTTTTCCTACCTAGATTTTTCTTTGGAATATCCACTACTTAACAAATACGACACTGATTATACCTGGCTTAACCACACTTAAGTGTTTCTCATTATTCTTTAGTACCTAAATATAAAATACCTTGCTTTTTACATTCTTTTCTTTAGTTCACAATAGTTCGTGGTGTCCACAAATCTTACAGCGTTAATTTAACTCATTTCCCGACGTCATACAATGATGAAATATTGCCAAGCGACGTAAGTCGGGTGACAATACAATATTCAATTGTTACTTTCATCTATTTATCTATATTTTTTCCAGTCTGAATCTTCCTAACGAAATGTTAATTTTCCTGAAAATTGTACTATTAATTTGGGAACACCCTATGACAATATTCTATAAAGTATGAGAGCCAGCGGGAACAAATGACATTGCTATAAAAAAGCAAGTGCATTTCTTAAAGAGTTTTGAGGAGAGGACTACAGTTGCATTTACACATGAATGTTCTTCTGTTCACGGTGTCCCATCGGTATGACCTGTCACTGTGGTCGTATGTGATTGGGGAAATAGATCGTGTGAATCAAGAATATACAAACTTAGCGATCATTTTAGAAATGTTAGTGCCGTTGATGTAAGCTTGATTGGTACAAGATTTTACACTGACCATGGACTTCACCTCAACAGTTTGCGTAAGAAATATACAGGGAGTCCATAAAGTCGTGAAGGAAACTAAAACTCTATAACTTGAAAACTATTAAGTTTAGTAACATAAAGTTTTGTGTGTACTTAGAGCAATGTTTAAAGTTTTATTTCTGCTTGTTGAAGTATATTGCCGAGCCTTTAGTTGTTCACCATTCACGTCCAAACAGTGTTGCAGTCTTTTTGGGAAACCGAGAGTTGCGTGCTGATGGTGCTTTTCTGGGATATTCATATTGAATTGTTTTTAAAGTCCTAAACGAACTGGTAAGGTACTAACGACGGGACGTACAGTTTAACGTGGGCTCAGAATCACTTGTGTCCCCATCGGGAATTGAATTCAGGATCCGTTGATTACAAGGCAGCGTTACCATTCACCCACCGGGGACACTGAGGTATTTAGAACCACAGAAATCAGTAAATCTCGACGATCTGAAGGACAAAATAAGTGATGTCTTTACATGTCCCCACAACCAGTAGTCGCAAGGTGTAAGTCTGGTGATCTTGCAGGCCAAGGTGTTGTTGGTCCTCATCGGCCAATTCATCTCTGTTGAAATTATTCGTTAAGACCTTGGCCTGCAAGTTCACCAGACGTACACCTTACGATTACTGGTTGTTGGGACATGTAAAGACCGAGGTATATTCAGAGAAACGAGCTAATCTAGACAACCTGAGGGACAAAATAAGTAATGTAATTCTGAATATCCCAGAGAAGCACCGTCAGCACGCAATTATCGGTTTCCCAAAAAGACTGAAACACTGTTTGTACGTGAATGGTGCTCAACTGAAAGGTTGGCGATGGACTTCAACAAGCAGAGATAAAACTTGAAAAAACATTGCTCTAAGTACACACAAAATTTTATGTTAATAGTTTACAAGTTATAGAGTTTTAGTTTCCTTCAGGATTTTATGGACTCCGTAATGTAGTGAAATTCAGAGGGTGAGTAAAAGTGTATGTAGAAGTATGCATAGGGAAATAATACCAATGAAGTGCCATGAACAGGGAAACTCTCAGGTAAACTTGACTCCGTAAACAATAATGTTACAAAATGGAGTCAGGACAAAATATCAAGTAAAACTTTAATAAATTTCAGTGTTCCGTGTATGTACTCACACGTGCATATTATGAAAATAAGAGCAGTGTTTATAAATATACATGTGACATTTCCAAAACATTTTTAAATATTTTGGAAAACGTTAAAAATGGGAGGATTGGAGCGAGGAGCCCACTTAATTTGTATATTTATAAACTCATTGTCAACAGAAAAAGTAATTTCACTGAATTCCATACTGTCCGGAACTCAAAATAATTTTGAAGCTATGGGCATTAAATTATTCAATAAACTACCTCAAAGATTTAGAGATCTTCCCCCCTGGTAACCAATCCGTTATATTCAATCAATGAATTTTATGAGTGTAAAGTTATTTGTCATTGATGTTATTTGACGTTGTCTATAGCTTATGCTCATTCGACAATAAAATTCATATTATTATTATTTTGGAGCCGCGGTCGCTGAGTGCTAGAGCGTTCACCTTTGGTCTGTGGGGTCCCCGATTCTATCAAGGCTTATGCCACGTGGGCTTTGTGGTGAACAGAAACCGTTCACGTGAGTTTTCTCAAGGTTCTTTCATTCCCTCCCACTTTCTTCATTCCGCCAATTCTCCCATCATCAACCATTCGGTCTGATCCAAAGTTGCCTAAAGGCCTTAGTTAGATAAAATTCATTTCAGTGAGAGCTAATTAATACAGTCAAATCAATAGTGGATACGCAGCTTTGTATTTTATCCTTCTGCATACACATAGGTAAGCTTTATACTTCCACTGAGTAGAAATTGCTTTTGAGCAATTCGGGAAGAAATCAAATAATTTATACAAATACAGATAATAGGTAATGTTACGAAACAACTATTTTTGTTTTGTAAACAAAAGCTGGACTTTGTTTTCTGTGTGTTTGTTTTCATATGTATTACAAAAATAAATATATTTGTAATACAAATTGAAAACTTATGTGAATTAGGGTTCCTACATTCTCTTTTAAATTTTCGCGTGTAATATCAAATGAACCAGTCAAATACTATGTTAAAATTCTAGGGCGATCGCCTTGGTTTTTCAAGAGCCTATCATCACATAAGGACTAAAAGGAAAATTTCAAGCTTACATATGATTCAAAACCACAGAATGATAAAAAAAATTCTGCACTTTATTTCTACTTAAAAAAATAATGATACTTGATTTAAATCATTGATTTAAAAATGTCGCCTGATTGAAATCGCGATTTGAATCATGCTTTAAATCAATCAACCTTGATTCCGTAGCTGTGAAAAGGAGAAATACATGTTTACTTATTTATTTAAGGTAGAGCACTAAAGTTACTTTACACTGAAATTTGTAGTAGCATTCACAGCACAAATGGGATTCGAACGCGTAACCGTCTGAGTTGTTAATCACAGCGTCTGACCATTCTACCTAAACTGATGGTTGACCAATGCTAACTTGTATTTGGTTTATGAAAGCATTATTTATGTATTATTCCTACGGAATTTAAATCAATTTTCACGTTGATCTTAAGTAACAACTGTGACCAAAAAGAACGGACTATTTTTGGAGCGTTTAATCCGTCCGCTTTGGATGCTAGTTAGTTAACTATGTTGCGAGTGTTTTGTAAAGGTTTTTAATCGGAAGCCGTGCGGCAACTGAATCTTTGAGCTAGAGCTGTTTCTGCTTCCCCTTCCGCCCTTGTATTTACCCCTATCTGCTGCTGTCGGCAGAGGGGTGAGGAATAACCCCGTGCAATGTGTAGGGAGGGGGGATACTATCCTCTCCTTGAACTTGCCGCTGGAAGCCGCGGGTCGATAAACGCTGGAGCATATCGTGCGGAACAAAGCCGAGTTGGGGAGAAAGAGCGAGAGATAGAGAGAGCGCCATGGTTCTCTGAGGATGGGGGGTTTGTGTTGTGGTTCTTTTGAGTTGAGACAGAACTAACTCTCCATCAGACCATGTCAGCAGGTGTTCTCTGTAGAGTGAGGACATGTAATATCTTCTATATTGTATAGCTGAAATCAGAGAACGTATATGGAATTGCAGAAGTGTGATATACATTACATATTTCGTGCGATTATTATTATTATTATTTTATTATTTTACGAGCTATTTGGCAAAAACATGTTCAATATATCACACCGGATGCAATATCCAAATACTAACAAAAAAGTTATAATTTCTGTCGTTCAATTTCTCTTATGATTCGTAAAACTTTGGTAAACTTTATTTTTATATGGGCCAGCCTAGTAACTTTGGACTTTGGCTCGTCACGATTCACCTTTAGCTGTTAAGTGTTAAAATCCACACCCATGTCCCTGTCGGGACTCGAACCCGGGACCTTCGAGCCGATAGCCTACCACCGCAGACCGCTCGGCCGGCGCTTACGATTCGTGACGATGAAGCAATCTTTCTACTATATAACTTACGTAAGTTTTATGTTTAAATTACCGGTACTTAATTGTATATTGTTGGATGTACAGTTAGTTATCTATGGACTAAATCCGTCATAAATCTGGGGAAATTATTTTTTTCTTGAGAACTTCTTCCGGGCTAGCGACTGGAAGGTAGCGGTCCGAGTCTCTATTTTAGCTTCAATCCTTGCATTCGCTTGGCCAGGACGAAAATTCTTCACCCCAGACCAAGATTACATTATCTTTTTACTCAGTTTGATCATAGACCTCATAATAGATAGACTTAGCACGCTTCCCCATTTCTGTCTCCGCTAAAACTAATGGGTTCTTGTTCAGAGGACGTGATTTTGAATTCATCCGTTGGCATAGACCTCAAACTATCTTGTTCTGAACAAACAACTATTAGTTTTAGCGCAGACAGAAATGGGAATGCGTGCTAAGTCTTATCTATTATGAGGTCATCAATGTACTCGGTGTCGAAGTAAAAGCTCTGGCAGCTACCTTCCCCTTTCTTTCTTAACAGGATGTGGTCGCCGATGATTTTCATTCTTGACACTTTCGACAAACTAAGACAGATAGATGCCTAAGGCTCATTAATGTAAATTGATTACGTAAATTAGTAAGTCGTTTCACACCCGTTATTCATATTGGACTTCAATAAATCCATGAATAGTGTGGAGTGCATATGCCAGAGTAGGGTTGCAACCTTTTGCTGAGTAAATTACGGGACACTCGGCATAAAATACGGGATAATACAAAAGAAAATTAGGACCTAAAATTGAAGTAACTAGGTAGTTCCTCTAGTACTAGAAAGGCATTCAATTTCCAAGCTACAGTAATGTGGAATTCGCTCACAATCCAACTAAAGCTAAGCCTTAACAAGGCCCGTTTCGCCGACTCATATACTTGATTACCAACTCCCACTTTTCTGTTCTAGTAGTTTCAAAAAGTATATCTTT
>JAGDQP010033621.1:2822-20573 GCA_022664845.1 Lepisma saccharinum | reverse complement strand
CTATAATTCACTGTAGCATATCTATTCTATTATCACTTCACGTTCACCTTTTAATAACTAGGAACCTTGATTATAGCATTTGCATCATTGCATTGCAGATTTTCGCATTATTATCTTAAAGTGAGTTTGAAGGAAATACTCGGGTTGTTAAGCCTCGCATAGTTCCTCAAGTCCCTACGCATAATAAGCGCCTGATATGTAGGTGTATAGAAAACGAACAGTTAGAATGCAATTATCTACATCCCGCAATTTGAAGATTAGGACAAACAATAGCACAATGTAGAGTACAGTAAGTATATAATGTTTCGATAAGATAAAATTAATTGTATGGGCGGTAACAGCACTATGCCTTACGCCCTTCCCAATACGAGGAGCCCCTTATCTTTGTCACATCTAAACACAATGTTTCGAGTCATTGAAGGGTGAAATAAAATTGAAAGGGCGAGAGAAAAATCAGGGACTTTCTAGCATCTTGCGCATTGGGCGCAAGCTCATGCAGTGTCTTTTAAAAGCCATGTACATCACGTCTACAGGAACAAATCTAACCTGACTTTAACTAACCCCCTTCGCTCTCTAGAGATACTGTCTGTTTTCTTGTGGACGTTCATTCATAACACAAAGCAGTGTTCGATTTGCCAAAGGGATGTCGAGGATTTTCCCTGGTGCGTGAAAATTTTATCACCGGTTGTTGATTCCGAATATCATCCCAACCAGAGATAAATTCTTTGTATTTCTACCCATTCAGGTAATATTTTTAAACTTACCAGCAACCACTAGCTTTAGGATCACCCCTTCGTAATTTATAGCAAATCGAACCCTGACACGGAATGTCGCCATAAGTATTCCTACGCATGCTACCATGTTTATTGGATGTTGATCAACTCGAGTGCGTATTTAACGAAATAATGACATAGCCTTTCGTAATACTTTATGGATTGCTGGTTGTCACTAGATACTTATAAAATTGTCTGCAACAACTAGTGGTAAAGTAATAAGTGATGTAAAGCCTACATATTCTTCAATACTTAGCGGAAGATGCGGGCCATAAAGTAAAGTTTATCCAAGGAAGCTCTTAGTTTTCTGTGGTATTAATGCTAGTGTGATATTTCAAACTTCGCAAGATAAATGCAAAATAGAGATATTCTTTTGTACACAGTTTATAACACAAAACGCACCATTGTTATTTCATTTTCTTTCTCGGTGATTCAAAAATGTTGAAAGGTTATTTTTGCCTTTGTACATAGTACACACGAAATATAAAGCCACTTTATCATTACACATCAGTTTGTTTTAAACACAACACACAGGATGCATTGCTTTTTACATGTGAAGGAATGTTGCAGCTAGTAATTCCGCCAGAATCCTGATAGGAAGACGCCACCTCTCCAGGTTTACAAAAGCATTAGATATTTTACGTTAAATAGAGCAAATCGTGAAAACCTAAATACACACTCACCAATTTGGGTTTCACATTCGTTCAAAAAGTTCTGGCGGACATAGCACGCAACATTCTAACCAAATGTATTTTTCTAATCATACTAATTTATTCTTGTGCGGCCTGTAATTCTTACTATGGGAGAATAAATGTGTTTTGCGATTTTTTCTATATGTTTACAGTACCAATCTACGTATGGACATAATAACGGAAGTTAAGATATCTTGTCACATTTATCAACAGATGTCGTGCCTGTCGAAGGACGTACGAAACCATTTCCTTCGGAGCAAGAAACGAAGGTACCTTCAATATTTCCTACCCGAAGGGAGTAGAAGTTGGGAGATAGGAATTGATTCTGAACGCCCCCATTGAACATGGAATCCGTTGGATATTTTGAGGTGGTATCGATCTTAAAGGATGAAATATTATTCTGGTGGCCGCTTTGAACACTTTGGTGTGCTACCGCAGTACAGAGTGAAATATGCACATAACATCCCCATTGACAAGACGACGGCGGTCCTATGGCGGTCCGACGGCAACGAAATGGCGGGCCTCTAGCGATTCGCGCTTCCGGGAAGCGCATGATTTTATACTACTGCAGCCCGCGTTCCGCCACCGGCATGCCACTCCATCCTCGCCAAAATCCCGGCCATCCCGCTCTCGTCCCGCCACTGAGCCTTCACCTCCCCGCTATACCGCCCGAGTCCCGCCGTATACCGCTCTCGTCTGCCCATCTTTCTCCTGGTATTCCTCTTTTCGTCAGATTTGCTTTGACACCAAAAAGCTATTTGACGTAGTGGTAATCGATATTAAGTTTACCTTTTGCATTGTCTTTGCTGTTATTTATTTCGTAGTGAGTAAAGTTCTTCAGTTTCTGCGATGGGATTCGTGCCTCGGACTATCAGCGACGATATTTACAAGTCTGATATCTTAACGACTCGGCTATGCTGGTCTTCCAACTGGGTGATGTTTTTTCATGCCTTTTGTCTTACGAAGACAATTGGGAATCTTGGTTACAAACGCTTTTTTAATTTTCTTTTCTGTTTTTTCTAATAATATACAAATTGCCCATAGGCATATTTTGTTTGTCGTTCGTATTGCTTATTTTCATACGTCTCTTTAACAAATGAATGTCGCAGCGGTATACTGATATCCACTGTTCCGCCGACAATAACAAATGACAATCTGCGTAACGGCGGGAAGGAGTTGGCGACCCGCATGCTATTTTCTGCTCGGGCGGGATCACGCCGTCGGCCCGGTCGAGTGCATCGCATAATAACCGCTATACGGGCAAACGACGAGCTAACAACTAACCGCCAGTACATATCCATACTGGCGGTTATCGCTCTGTACCCGACGGCGGGCCGAGAGCATGGGCGGCAAATTGTCAATGGGGATGGGATCCATCGTACATGTTGAGATGGTATTGAGGCTAAAGGACGAAGTAAGGATCTGGTGGGCACGTTGGCCACTTTAGGCTGTTACTACGGTGTTGGGTCAAATATACACATAACATGGGATCCATCGAGGTGAAATTTTGGGATCGAGGTGAAAGGATGAAAGATGAGTCTGATGGTCACTTTGGCCACTGCAGTGTGCTACCTCGGTACATACGGATATATACACATAACATGGGAACCATCTAACATTGGTGGATGGTATCGATGAAAGTGATGAAAAACGTGTCTAGGGGCCAACCTGACCACATGAGGGTGCTACGGAAATATGGTGGGGAATATACAGATATCATAGAATCCAACGGACAGTGTGGGATGGTATCGAGTATAAGTGATGAAATAGGGGTCCGGTGGCCACCCTGGCCACACGAGGGTGCTACGGGGTGTATACACATATGATGGGATCCATTGGACATTTGGGGATAGTATTGAGGATAAATGACAAAATATGGGACCACTGGCCACCTTGGGCAGAATGTCCATATGTCTTGCTTGGTATCATGTTAGCTATAAGTAAATTCTGACTGGATACACAAGTAAGAATACCACATATGTTTCGTAACATTAACCTGTTCCGTATTAGATGAACCTACAATTTAATAGACACACATTAAATTATCAGTTAAAATAAGAATTTGTCTTTGGAAATGAGTTATCCAAATGGAATTAATACGTGTTTGTGTGTGTAATTCAGAAGGCTCAAGAAATTTCAACAGGTAAAATTTGAAAAAGACATAATGTAAAAATATTTATTTGTACGAAAGATGTTCATTATAGTTCAGTTTTAAACTTGTGTACAACATAAAAGGTTGTAATGATGAACCACTGGGATGTAAGCAGAGCGTTAATGATGAACGTCTTACACGCGAAGAGAAGGTGTAAAGGAACACCAGGAGTAACAGTCAGCGCAAACCACAAAAGCACCAAACCCACGCCTAGCATGTGCAGATCAACGAGAAGCATGAAGCGTAGATATACTGAAAAATAACAAACGTTGAAAGTATATACTAAAGTAAGATACCATCCTTTCCAGGTGACAAAATATTCTTCCACAAGCAGGGGTACTAGCATCGTGGGAGTGCATCAAAAAGCGAAACACCAGTACCACAGCAGTAGAGAATAATAAGGTTCATCAGTACCATCGCCTATCATCAGTTCCACCAGCGTGGGAGAGCAAGAAACGTTTGAGACAGCGAAACACCGAAGTAGATTAAAGTACGTGTAAACCATCGCGAATAAGGAAAAATATATAGGTTTGTAGCGCACCTGAAAAACATTGCATGAAGTAACACTAATGTTCGATACACTAACCACCACCACCACTAGCATGAAACATACATCACAACATTGGGAAACAGCATGCACATCTACTACAATGTATGAAAAGTGACCACACATAGTCGATACTATTCACTAAGACGAAAAGCACATGTAAAACATACCTGTGTAACTCAAAGTGGTGTTCCATTTTTTGTATATTGCAGACAGGATGAATCTCATCGACCATTTTTCAAGCGTATGAGGAGGGTCAGTGGCATCTGACAACGACTGGTTGAACTCTTGGCGCACCCTGTGCTACTGGGAAACACTGGGACAGCGGACGTCGCACCCTGAGGTAAGGTACCGTTATATTCATACACTCATAGACGATTGCTGGCACCGGGTATGTGATTTGATAAGAGCATACCAATTGGACGAGCATGTTCTTGAGCTTTACGCAACGCAGACGCGTGAGTTTGAACAGTATATTGAATGGGCCATGAAGGAAAAATTGGGGAGGATAAATTTGACCGAACCACGATTTTTAAACTGCTAGGGAAAACAGAGGCGTACGCTTTTTGGGGATGGTTACGGATGAATCCACCCCACCTCCATTGAGGTACGGTAGGGGTGTACCACTCCCAGTTTGGCTACGATCGCAGAGTGCACCCGTACAGCACCAAGAAATGGAGGTTGTGGAGGAAGCGTGCGTTAACGCTCTTTTTCCACCCATTGCAGATGAGGTGGCTATGAAGAGGGAGGAGGAGATGAGAGAGAGAGGGAGGTTAACAACATACGTAAACAACTAGAGATTGATCTGCAAAGAGAGGAACGTCGAATGGTGAATGATGGTTTGGGTATGGAGGTAGATATGTCTCGGGACTGTAGGGGGTGTACAACCCAATGCAGATGTGAGGGTTAGTACACCTCCGAATCCAGTGCAAAAGGAAAGGATTCTCTTTACTGTCAACCCTTCAGAACGTGGACAAACACAGGATTCTACTCCTGTTGTAAACAGAGGTAGGGATCAAGTTGGGGCAAAGGCTACAGAAGCCCAACAGTACGATGACATGAATAATATTAACGTATAACCAGGACCATCAGTTGTATGTCATACAAACTAGCCGACAGAAGCCCAGCGGTATGACGAGGCGAATAATATGAACGTACAACCAGCCCCCTAAGGTGTTGGTAATATGTTTATGGAGACCGAGCGACAAGTAGAGAAAAACATAAGAAGAAAAAGGTAACAGTCCCGGAATGGGAAACGTTCGTTCCCTCCACTAGCAACATGAAAGGTAGGGGAACCCAACGTACATGTAACTTCAGAATCGTTGCGAGATAACGCCACAGGTACCCACACTTTGGAATGGAAGTAAGATATATTGCGATTGATCCTGAAGGGGCCAATGTTCTTGATTCCCAGGAATACGTGATTGAACTGTTTTCATCCGTGAACTGCGAACATCATTCCTGATGGTCCATCAGAGGCGTACGTCGATTTAACAATCGAAAGTACAGCCTCCACCAATGATCGTCCGATGTACGTAGGCTGGCGGAAACGGGATGAACTCAACCCGGCGGAAATTTTATCCTCTATTGAAAGCGTTCTTAACTCAAATGAGACCTTCTTGTTCGGCCATGTGGTTATAAAGTTACACTGGGTTGACATACGCAAGGGAATGGGCAGAGTCAGATACAGATACAATCAGATCATGGAAAAAACAGGTTTCACCTCCAAAGATGATCCTATGCTTCCCACAAGCGTTAGCTATGGCAAAGGCGCGTACAGATAAAGAAAAGAAGAAGGAAAACGCAATGAAAAGAAAAGGATCTGGACCCCGGTTCTGGAGAAGGGAAGCACGACGCCTGTGAGAAGCAGCAGGCATTAATGCGGAGGCAAAAGGGGGCTGCGGACGAGAGGAAATCGAGTTGTTCCAGCAACACCTAGGACCATAGTACCGAATCGTAGTATGTAAGAGGAAGCCAGATACAGGAGAAGCGAGAGTAATGTTTTCAGCGGCGCCCGCCAACATACCACTATATATCCAGAACAAGAAAGACAAGGAAACGGGGTACGGGCATTATAGTACAATTACCTACATCACCTCGTAGTTGCGCATACGAGGGTATTGGGACATGTGCTTAAAGATGCATCAATACAAGTACCTTTATAAATGCAAGTACACGTGCTCTTACTGCAAAGCCTGTCACAGCATGGAGGACGAGGAAAAGGGATGATTCAAATGTGCGGGTTGCTATAGAACATTTACCTCCATGTTCTGTATAACGAATCAGAAAAAGGCGCAAAAAAGGTAGGGCTGTATGTAACATGGTAAAGGAATGTCCTGATTGCCTAGCCCTTAGACACCCGCCAACGGCGAAACACCCTGCACAAATGTGGTCAGTATTTTTGTAAACTGTGCCAGAAGCACGTACTCCCTCAACACCAGCGCTTCATAAGAAAACTGAAAGGGAAGATAAATATTTATATATTATATGATTTGGAGACTATTCCTTGCTCCAGATACGAAGGGGAACCGCCGACACTAGGTCAATCTCGTGTGCGCGTCCCATCGTTGTAAAGATGTAAAGATAAGGATACTGTTGCCTCATGCATAGTCTGCGGGAATCCGAAAAACGGGGCTAAGCGCGATTTTAGTTTCAAGACCATGAGAGAGTTTATTGTACTGGGGGAACGGGACCACTTTCGACGTACCCTAAGCCTAGCCTACAATGCGTCCCGTTCTGATAGCTTACTGGCGGTATGAACAGCAATAGAGGAGCAAGGACTGGGCAAGGATATTGAAATGATTGCCCAAGCCCTAACAACACACGTGCTCTCAGTAACATCCTTGAAATATTGCAATGTCTCATTTAGGTTTCAGATTTTCAGTTTTCACTGTATATCAATCTGTTATATATCCGGAACGTAACATTGTGATGTTTGTAACGTACTTTCTTCGCTACGTACCAGTAACATAACATAAACGTAACACTGAAACTATGCGCGCTACACGTTTGTGACTTGTTTTATTGCTCAGGGGTGATGGAAGTTTGACAGTCAACTGCAAGAACTGACTAACTGAGCGGGAGTGAGCAAAATCCAAATCCTTGTGATTTTTAAGCTTGTACTCGGCGTTGTTGTTTCATATTCTGGATTGTTAAGTGAAGAATCAGGTGAGTATATAATTTAGTGAATAAAAAGTGATTGATTAAAATTTTTGTTATGAATCATAATTTTATATAATTTTTCACAAGAAACAAATGGAAATGTATACTGCAACGGCTTGTCACTTTAGGTTACTAATTGTGTTACTGGTCATGTAATCTCTTAAGATACAAAGAATAAATGTTCTACGACGAAATCACACTCAATTTGCAGGGTATTGATGAGTCATCGCTTCGTCTGAAAGTGTTATTGTGAAACATTTATGTGATGGTTGGTCGTTTTAAGAAACAAAAAATGATTTGAAAATTTGTTGTTTGATAAACATGTTCTGGGTGCAAAGCGTTTCGCAACGCTGTGGTTCCAATCCGGAATGGGCTGGATTAGATCCTGTTTTTTCGTTTCACGTGTGCTGCTCGCAGGAGCGTCAACTTCCAGTTTAGGGTAAGCATCACAAACAGTTTAGAGTAAGCATGGTCACAAACAGTTGTGCATTAGGGCAATTTCTTTTATATAAACAAATTAAATTGGAGGGAGTGGTATATACCCCACTAAAGTCCATTCACTAGAACTTTGGGAAGCGTTAGCACATGACCCTGGTGGAATTCCTAATCCCGGACCCGTTGATAGTCCTACCATAAGCTTGTGTCTTCAATTTTAAATGAGTTTCGGTACTTCTTGAAGTACTTATAAGCTTTCGTGAGTTACTTCATGACCAAAAGATAAACATTGGTTTTAAGGAAAGTGTAACATAATAAAAACAAAACTTTCATTGGTGGTGGTGGGAATCCACACATCCCCTTGCATGGCATTAAAATATTTGTGTTTTAGCGTAATAGTTAATGGATATAGCAGGGATTTAGACTAGCGATAAAAATGTTAGAGGCAGCTAGCAGTCAGCTTACAATATCATTGTTCACCAATTGTTTTGGAGTCAATTTTCGTTTTCTTTATATCACATATGCATGTTGCAAGAAAAGGGTTGTCCATTCCGTTCAGCCGAAAGTACGTTACTTATAGAAAACGTGTTCTTAATTCAATATCGTGTTTGTTTACATTCAGTAATTGATTCAAAATTAATTCAATTTTTCAATAATATTCGAGAAACTTCGAATTTTTCATAAACCTAACCTTATATTATCTGTTATACCTAAACTTCTTTTCGTATCAACCGGTGTTTCTGAAAAGTTGATTACATTAATCAATGCGATTCAGAAGGGCCTTAAGTCACTGTTCTAGTTGTCTCACATGTAAGTCGGTATACAATCCTCTGCATGGGAGGCAGCTAACACCCGTCTCAAGTCGTGGAGGCTTTAACTGTAGGCTACAGTGTTGGAGTCAGCTTATCTATCCGATACTGCAGACCCTATCTCGAGCTTGTTGTCAGAGGGACCTTTACTGAATCACCTACATCTTTTATTTAACATTTTTTATCCTTGTTTTAAAATAATAAGATGCATGCATATTTACAATAATACTTGAACTATCCTTGAAGTACAACATAATTAAAACAACATAGTAGCTTTTTCCATCATCAATCTGTCTTGCAGTATTAAGAATTAAAGTCACTATATTATCTGTCTTTTCCTTTATACTAACCTTCACAAAATAACAAAACCTAATTTGAATGTTTAGTCTAATTACAGAATCCTTTAATCGAAGAACTTTGAAAAGTTTCTTTTATCCGTAAGTGGTGCGCTGAAGTGAATTTGATTCCAAAACAAAAACTTATCAAACATTATATACATCAATAGACAATCATAAATCTAAAAAAATTCTTGTTTACTGCAATTTTGATAGTTTGTCACTCGTAAGCGAGGCGGATTCGATAAGAAAAGTAAGTTCTTGTTTTTTGTTGTAGATTTGTGTTTTGATTTGCCTGACCTATCATGAGTTAAGTTACCTTTTGTAAAAATTCCGTACTCGTTATACTTTCGTGTTACTTTGTTAAATCTAACCTATCCTTTATAACCTAACTTTACCTAACCTATCTCCTAGCCTAATATAAACTTCCTTGAGCTAACCTGATCCCTAACCTAACGTAGTTCAACTTGACTGGAGTGAACTTGCTGCTAACCCAACTTAGTATTGGTTCTATCTAAAGTTAGCAATGCATTGAAATTCTACTTTTTACAATAGTATCGAACATTTTAAATCGGTTGTCTACAAAATCTAGATTATTTCTATTCAACAGAAAAAAATCATTCAATTGATTTAGCGTTTTCATTATTGTTTACATCTGATAGTTGGTTCAATTACCGTAAGTTATTTACAATATTACGTGTCAAATGCTTTACTTAAACAAAAATAGTACAAAGGAGTTTTCGTATAGTTCTACACCGATCACAATGAAGTAAGAAGGTGATCAGTCTTCATCGCTGGTACTGATCACCTGCAGCGCCAATAAAAATATCCTTGCACTTGAAGAATTTGGTTTTCCAATTGAACTTCATTACTTTGGTAGACAAGCGCGGTGGTTTGTTTACCTTTGTAACTTCCTATATTTTTTTCAAAAATATCGTATTCAGATAATTTTGTATGACTTTAAGGTTTTGCTTTTCAGGTATTCTAGACATTTCTTCATTATTTTAAGTGAATTTGCTATCGTTTTCCGAACTGTATCCTATTTTGAAGAAAAAGGTAATAGGAGCTTACACACTTTTTCTAAATTTCTAAACTATAAATGACTTTTAAGGTTTAGTTTAGCACAATTACGTATGACGTTCAAAATTGTTGCAAATATTGTGCGATTTCAATCGAATTTCAGTTTTGTTTATGTAACTACTATCAGTAAAATAAAAAGTTTCACATCAAAATATTCGGTTTTCGTTCTAATTTCGGAAAAGGGAGAAAAAAGTAATTAATGCATTTTACACTGTTTCATACCTCATTTTTAATATTTACGATTTGTATTGCGAATGTAATTCCATTTTATTTTTATGAAAAAGAATCAAATTCTTGTCGACTAGAATTGGATTTCGTTTTTTTGCTTTTGATTTCGTTTTGCGATCGCGGTTAAAACTTTTTCTATTTCGTAATTCATTCTTAAATTTACGTTTATAATTTACTTTGTTTTAATTGCCTTATTTTTATTGATTAATTTCACTTTAATTAAAAAATTCTTTCACTTTTCTTTTCTTTTCTCATTTACATTCCAATTCCAATCCAATTTTCCAGTAAAAATTCCAAAGGTTTGCAGTTGCAACCTACAGGACTCCGAAATCAATTTCACGATGTTTTTGTTGCATCTTTTGAGGTGTTTCTCACAATATACAGCAGTAACGGTTTTGGAGATTACAGGTTCTTCCACATTGAAGTTTCAGTCCTTGGTTCGAATTGTTTTTGGAATCTTTTGCCAAATTTGTATTTTGATCTTTTTGAAAATTCTCATTGCCGTCCTTCAACCATTTTCGGAAAACTAGAGTGTTCGGTGGTTTGACTTCGGGTTTCCGCTGATCCAAACATTTATTTTCCAACTTTTCATTCTGCCTCACAAACATGGGGCTCGATTGTCAGAGATAAATTCATTATTTATTTATTTATATTTCCACCAATATTAAATACATTATGTGTTTGTTTATTTCTTTTTCCTTTAATTCCCTAGGAGTTCATTTCAATTTATGCAGTGTAAAGATTCATGCATAAATTTTAGTTATATCACTGCAATGAGTATGCAATGTTTCATACACGTAACATTGTAAGGTTCCTGCAACATTCCACAGGAAGTTACAAAGCACGGACATTTCCACGTTTCTGAAACATTGCTGAAACATGATTGTAACGAACTGTAACGTATATGTAATGCTACCAAAATTACAATCTTACATAATTGTAACGTGTCTGAAACCATTGTGTTTTCCGGGAGGAAAGAAAATAATTCAAATGACGCGGCGTAATCAAGTGATCTTTCGGGACACATATGCCCACATGGGTTTTAAACTCACAAGTCTGCCGAAAACCCTAGGATTGGATACTAATCTCCGGAAAGGTGAATTCCCGTACCTTTTCAATACGGTGGAAAACCAAAACTATAAGGGTCCAGTCCCACCCTGTGGAATGTTCGACGCGGAGGGTCGGAAGAAAGAGGAGTTCGATGCAATAAATCAATGACATGATGAGTGTAGTCAGGATGATGACTAAACCTTCGACATGTAGAAGGGACTACTGGCCTACTGTAAAAATAACGTGGGCATATTGACCGCTGCTATTATTAAGTTCACGAACATCATAGAAGAACGAACCGGAGGAATTCAGTGTTTCATATTGGCCGTTCCAACATCCAGCCTGGCTATGCGTGTGTTTCGCACTCTGCACTTACCGGAAGACACCATATCTGTAATCCCTCCATTAGGCTACCAAAAACGAGACCGCCAGAGTAAAAAACCCTTCAGTGGCTAACACACATTTCCCGGGTGCATAAACGCAATATTATAGTTTCAGCAAATGGAGGAGAGGACCATGGCGTATGCAGAAGAAGGGTTGGAACCTTATGCTTTTGAATTCCTGGGTTGCCTCTGGCATGGGTACCCACGTTCGTACCCAAACTTCAGGCACGAAACCTTCGGAGTAGGAGAAAGCCTTGAAGAACGTTGTAACCAATAGAATAATAAAAAACAGTACCTACAAAATTTAGAGTTCAAGGTGATTGAAATATGGGAAGGCGCCTGGGTCGAGTAAGTCAAGCACGAAAGAGCCACCCAGGACTTTATCCGAACCTAGTGCGCCGACCTGGAGGCAGGCCTTATACCCAAACACGCGTTCAAGGGTGGCAGGACAGAAGTATTCAAATCCCTGTACACATCTAACGACCCGCCCGGCTACGGTATCTTGATATCACCTCACTATACCCAGCGGTCATGGTTCGCAAACCCCTGCCCGTGGGTCAACCAAAGGTGTACAGGAAAGATTTCCCCTAGTTGAAGGATTGCGAGTTACTATATGACTGTATCCCCGACATCCCTCGCCATCCCTGTTCTTCCTTAAACGTGCAATGGCAAACTCATGTTTGGACTATGTCGCACGTATATGGAAGAACACAACAACGGGGAATGTTGGTACAATAAGGACCAACGGTGTTTTCGCGGGTCGTTGTGCACCCCCGAGCTGGAAAAAGCCATACCCTGTGGATGTAAAATTGGCAAGATCTACGAGGTATGGCAATATGATATGCAGGAAGGACCGTTTCAGGACTACTTAAATAGATTCCTGATGATGAAGCAGGAAGCAAGTGGATTTCCCCCAGAGTGCGGGACAGAGGAACATAAACGGGAATGCATACGCCATTATGAAGCAGAAAAGAAAATTCAAATGAAATATGAAAACATCGAGTTGAATACCGGTCTGAGATATATATCCAAAATCTTTCTCAATTCACTCTTCGGCAAATTCGGGCAGCGAACCAATTGCTTCAGACAAAAATAGTAAAAGATAGCCAATCATTATTAAACTTGCTATTGGCTCCTCAATATGAGCTTACCACCGTGGTCCCGGTCGGGGCTGAAACCCTCGTTGTCACATACAAGGAAGTTGAGAGTGAAAACGCGCCTCTCCAATTTTCCAACGTTACCCCATCTGCATTTATATAATCGTGAGCACGATTAAGATTGTATGAACTGATTGAGTCTGTAGGCATGAATCATGTTCATTGAAATGAAAGGTGAAAGACCCTTGCTCACCACCGGGAATTACATCGTGGAACTCACCGATGAAATACCTATCTGGTGGGAAATGATTCGGTTCATTGGGTTGGGACCAAAAAATTACTCGTACTTGATACGCAATTTGGTAGCTGGGCTTAGTGAAGGAAATTTTGAAAATTCGCGGGATCACCCTCAACTTTCGGACGCGGATCGAAATTGATTTTCAACATTTTTATGATCTCATAACCAAAAAGACCGAAGGCAAGATTATATTTTCCCCGAATAATACCCAGGGTTTACCATTGTTTTTAGAACCGAGACGAAGACCCACAAAATGACCACGAGTAAACCTCGACTGGTCATACGACACGTATGTCTAACGGACTGCAGGACCCTACCTTATGGGTATAGACGTGAATAATGGACATGCATGTGTGTATGTGTGTAGTTAAGTTATACATTCAGTAAATATGTAAATAGGTATGGATGAATGTGATGGTAGGGCGTATTTATCGTGAGCATGATGATATAAAAGGAATATGTACTATTGGAATCCGTTTGTAGCAAGCGACGTTTTGCCACTAGAACACCCAGCAACAGTCTTAATCGCAGGCCCTTCTAGGGCCGGTAAAACCTGCTTTGTAAACTAATCACTCAAACATAAAGATAGAATGTTTACAGGAAGGTTTAATGAAATCGTTTGGTGCTATGGAGGGGCAGTACCAAATAAAACAGTACCGAATATCAAATTCTATCACGGAATTCCTGATATGGACACGTTCGACATTCAACGCAATTCACTGATTATTATCGATGATCTCATGAGTAAACAAACCAAGATGTTGCGAATCTTTTTACAAAATGCGCCCATCATATAGCCTAACTGTCATCTTTATTGTGCAGAACCTATTCCCAAAAGGAAAACATGCACTGGACATCTCTCTAAACGCACATTATCTCGTGGTGTTATAGATCGAATACGTTGCAAGGCATATTATGCCCAGACACAGTAAGGGTGTTGTAGAAGTATGTGAAAGAGCCTCCGAAAAACAACACAGATACCTCATGTTCGATGTAACCAGATGTGTTACGACCCCTTACAAATATATTTCCAGATTAAACAATGCATGTCTACGAACTTGTAAAAGACATGCATACCCCATTACGATCAGTCGATAGTAAGGTGTCAAGCCTAAAGCATTACCGGAGTGAGCTCCGAACACTTTGCAAATGCAAAGGCAAGAAACGGAAAATTATCCTACAATAAGCATCCTGTGGACATACCTACAATTGCACAGGTGGCAAAATCACAATAAATGGCAACATTCGCTTGTCTTAACGCAAAAAGCAACGTCTACGTCGGCACAAGAAGACGCTACGTGCCCTATCCCCTGCAAAGAGTAAAACGTAGCTTAAAACGAAGACGACGACTACTCCTATAAAAAGGCGGTTCATTACTACCGTTACTATTAGCACCAATCGTAAGTGCAGTTGCGGGAAGTTGATTAATCGATAGTATGGCATCGACACAATTCCAAGCGGGCAACAGCACAAATAGCATCTACCGAATCACATCAAGCTCGATTAGATCAGGAAATGCAAAACATATTAGAACTGACTGATATTACACCAGACTAAAAGTGGAAAATGTATCTACACTCATTGCACAGGTACTTACAACATACTCCACAAGCACATAAACCAATCGCATTACCATTACTTTATTCTGATCCAATGGCAGGCACAGCATCTCCAAACATATTATTCCAGTTAATTCTCGATTCTGTACCAAAAACACTAAGTGGCAGAACAGGCGTCTTATCAAACTTAACGCAGGCATCCAAACGAATCAGTTGGGATTCAACAGCTGTGGTAAGCATAGATCGAAATATCGTTCCAGTGTCAAATATCATTGATCTTGTCAATGAGGTGGTAACGAAACGTACAACCCGTTATCCCATCGGTATTCATGCATTCAAACAAGTCCTCCAGGAAATTAATATTCTGAAAACTAGTTAGTTTTCAGTTTGGGGCGGGTGCAGGTCACATTCGCAAGGTAGTGCAAAATCAAAAACGCACTATCCCAAAAGCTAAAAAGGCGAAGACCAAGACAAAATAACGGAATACGATATTTCGAAACTATAAATCTTATAAAATGTAACCATGTCATTATCGAAAGTGTATTATACCTATAACGATCCAGTGTCTAGGAAGTATAGCAAAACTCAAACGGAAAGCCGGTAAGTCCGCACGTACCATTGGCATCACAGGATGCACATACATTACATGCACCTGTACGTAAAACCTTTCCGCGAAAACCATATTATGTGAGTGGACCGAATGAATTACTGCAAATGGATTTAGCCGATTTGCAAAACGTGTCAAAATATAACGATGGGTACAAATACATATTATGTTCAATTAACGTGTTTTCACGGTATGCGACTTGTATTCCTATCACAAATAAAACGGGACCGGTGGTAGCGGAAGCCATTACAACCATTCTAAAAACGCTCAAACTACCGTTAACACATTGTCAGACGAATCTGGGTACGGAATTCTACAGTCAACACGTGAAACGGTTATTTGACAAGTATGAGGAAAATCATTATAGTGTACATTCGGGAATGAAAGCAGTAGTTGTCGAACGTTTTATCCGTACACTGAAGGAGAAAATCTACAAATACTTTACAGCGGAAAATACGTACCGGTACATTGATGTACTGGACGAACTAGTACATAGTTATAATCACACAACACATTCCGCAATTAAAATAGCACATAGTGAAGTGAATGATGACAATGTAAATCATGTATGGCACACATCCTACGGTACGAAACAAAAACGGAAACCAGAATGTAAGTTGCAGTTGGGGAAGTACGTTACGTGTAAGTAAATATAAACATAAACTCTAAAAGGGATACCTACGCAAATGGTCGCGCGAAATCTTTATTGTAGATAAAAACAATAAAGTTACACCGGTCACATATAAAATCAAACACTGGAATGGTGACCCCCATCAAGGGAAGTTTCTATACAAAGGGACTACAAGATGAATTTCAAGCAGCACGCGCGCTGCATCCACATCAACACTGTACCAACGGCCAACTGCAGCTCCTGAATGGGGGAGCCTGGTTTTATACTTCCAAGCTCCACCCACCAGGATCCCATTGGCTATTGGTCCCATGTTGATGCGAACGTGTCGCACGTGAGGCTTGATCAGCTTTATTTAAAGTGGTACATACATAGGATACAATATAATCAACATTTAAGTTATACAAGTAATGTGCCAATGGCACTAAGTAATGAACATGACAAGTACGGGCCCGAAGGCAATACATAACTGCTTGATTGTCTACCAAAAGATGTAATGGTTGGGATCCAGCGAGGATAATAGCACATGCGGCGGCAAGGAACTCAGTCACAAAGATGGGCAGTTCCATAGCGAGATGCACATAAAAAAGGCAATTTCCATCATGATCACAGACGGCAAAAGAAGTAGGAGTAGCGTCGGAATACATCGTTCTGCGAATAAAGTCAGGTTGGAAGAGGGACAAGGGAACAGAAGACACTTGTCGAATCACTTCCGTGGCCCAGCTGGGCAAAAAGTTATGTAAAACCGCATTCACCAGAGGAAAGGATAACGACGTAAGGGGGGCTACCCAGGAGATATACCCACCAAGTATCTGGCGTAGGCGATGGTTTTGTAGAAGGCGTAGGTCAGGAACAGCCTTTAAAATAGCTAAATACTTGGGTAGGATAGATATGGTAAGCGACCCCCATCAAGGGAAGTTTCTATACAAAGGGACTACAAAAGGTGCTTGAAGGAAAACAAACAACGTACCTCAACGAAAAAGTGTTGAAACGTAAAAAGGTAGGGTCTATGTTAAATGATTAGGGTATCCGTCAAGTATGAATAGCTGGGTAAGCAGACGAACCATTCAGTCAGCAGCATGACGTCATCCATATAAGCGGTAAGGTTACGGGTTCTATGTAACCTTACCGTCCAATTCAAGTACACACGTATTTAATAAAAATAATACCACACCGTCCTATACAACCGAACTCGTACAATCCATACATCTCACCGGAGATTGGGTGGTCGGTCTAACCAGTGTATCCGTGGAGCTTTCATAATTTTCGCCACGAAGAGGAAAACATTATTCAAACGGAAGGAAAAGAGAGAACGCAATACAATATTAAAATTCCACCCGATACTATGATTCCGTGCAAAGGTTGTTGGAAAGTATTCCACAAACAGTAGAGGCACAAGAGCGGAAACAGGCACTTAAGGAGGCAAAGGAAATGGAGGAGGAAAATGAACGTCTGCGCGTAGCACTTGCAGTTACTCAAGGTCACTGTAATTAACAAACAGCTTGAAGGGGAACTAGGCACTGCCGATGAACATGACGTGGACAATGTCGGTGATGATCCGCGCATTTCGGAATTGGACATTGAAAATGCCATCGACGATCCACGTTTGTTCCACTATAATTATACACGGAATCTGGTATTCATTAAACATAGACGATACTCTAAACGAAATTACGTCATTGGCATGACACCAGGTTTACAACACCTGTTTGGTTTTAGTCAGGATCCGAACGTGGAAAATCACAGCACACACTTATTTCCAGATATTCGTCGTAAACGACCAATCATCGTCACAATTGCTGCACCATATCAATGTAATATCGATGTGAATATCCCGTCCGAAATCAACGTATGTTTGGGTATCGTCAAAACGAAACCGTATATGGGGAAGATAATTCGTAAAATCAGTGTGCATG
>JAGDQP010033620.1:0-20573 GCA_022664845.1 Lepisma saccharinum | reverse complement strand
AAAAAAAACGTTCTACTGTAGAAGCACATTTTTGTCTATGCATTTTGACAAAAGACAAACTAATTGCTGAACTATACTTTCGCCACAAAATATCAATTACTTATTCAAATGTATTTTTGACGCAAATAAAACTATCTGCAAAAGTATTGATAATATATAATTATAATACATGTATTTTTGTTACAGCCTAACAACATCCCTAGTTTAACCAGACAAGTAACTTGACAAGGTCCTGGTCGATCTTTAGCATCTTTTTTACAGAAGGAGTGCTTGCGGAGGATGACATTGCTTTAGCTCGTGACAGCGTTTATTTTTCTTTGAATCGATAGAGGCAAAGCACAAGGAGTGAAGTCGGTGCCTGAGCACCTTAGCAATGACTCTGGAAGGGCTAAGGTTTTTCAAACTTCGAGATCAGGTTTGGATAAGTTATTGAGCACCTTTTCCATCCTGTTTGTGTGGCACTCTTGAAATATGAAATTTTCACACCTCGCAGAACGCACGAATTCGAACAAGTAACTCAGTCCAAGGCAACTCTGCGATGGGTCCTTGGTAAGCTGCGTACACCGCACAGGGACATTGTAGGTAGGACATTCTAGGTAGGCTATTATTGTAGTAAGAATTCGTGCTACACAAATTTCACTTCTTCCACCTCATACCTTCTGATACTTAAATGCCACAGATTCATATGTATCACTGAACGCTATGAAAGGTAAATTTTAAAAGAGATATTCGAGAAAAAAATAGGTTCGTGTAGTATATTTTATTTCTAGTAGAATCAATATCTTATTAATCCCTTGAAATTAAGGTTAATGTAAAGTAAATTATTACCAACAAAAGATGGAAATATTCTGCAATATCTCCGTATGTGCCTAATGTATTTTTATCGTTGTATGAGATTTCAATGCTGCTCCTACAAATTCAAGCCTAGAGAGTTCTAACTTTCAGGGAAGAAAGTTCATAACCGCTTCAAGAGTTCGATCAATGCCAATTTTTTATTTTCGATTATGTTCATTGTTGAAAGAGCTTCATTATTATAAATTTTAATATTTACAACAACACTCAAGCGATTTCAACAATGAAGAAAAACGAAAATAAAAAATCGACATTGATTGAGCTCTTGAATTGGTTATGAACTTTCTTCTCTGAAAGTAAGAACTCTCTAGGCTTGTAAGAGCAGCATTGAAATTTCGTGCAACGATAAAAATACATCATGAAGAATGGTAGTTCTTCGAGTGACGCTAAAAAATGAGTCTGTTAGCGGTACTTCAATGTATAGAGCTAGCGAACTATAAACCTGATTTTGATGCTTGAACATGCATTTGAGAATTCCTTGCCATACTGACACAGAAAAAAAGGGGCTGTAGGACCTCCCTGGGACCCCCTAGGGTGGTTTGATTTTTTTTTAAATTTCACATTTCTGATAAATAGCACTGACTCCAGACCATATAGGCGGCCGAAACTTGCGAAATATTAATCTACGCTTTAATACCTTTCAAACAGTGTATCAAACGTTAAAATTGGTGAAAGGGTACAAAAGTTATTATTTTTTTAGCCGAATCACAGAATTTTCACAAATGATAGAAAAGTTTGTCTGTTATTCTGTCTGTATTTTTGTTTTAGCCCCAAATTGCTGGTACCGTGGATTTTGGGAGTCAATTGCGGGCTCCAACAAGTTGGGGTAAATCAAAACTTATTTTATAAATATGAGTTATCGTTTTCGAGATATGGAGTCTACCACGGTCCAAAATCGATCTTTTGTATGAAGTCTATGCACTTTTTAATAGTGTAAAGTGTTTAATGATAAGGTGAATAAAGTGCAACTAAGTCAGTTGGACGCAACTAAGAGCAACTGTTTTTGCTTCGTTGAATACTTCGTAGGAAAAAGCGAGCGAGAGCCATAAACTTTTTGGTTTGAACTAAGCTAAAACAAATTGATGATCGGTGCGAAAGGACAAATGTAAAATTGGACGAACAATGAACTCTTGTTTATGAGTGTTGCCTAAAGGTTGCTAACATGGAGAAATTGTCTCAAGAACTAAAGGAAGAAAACGAGTTTCTCAATGAGAAAATTAGTCATGAAATAGAATTATTTAAACAGCATAAATGTAAGGATATGAGCCGGGAGATAATTAACAGGCATAGCAGGTCCATATATTTAAGAAACATTCTGATGAAGAAACAGATAGTATTTTCAGAGAAGTCAGCATAAAGAATATACTGAGGATAATGATTTTGTATTTTCAGACAGCAGTGGTGAAGCTTCAGAATATCGCGTGACAATCGGAAAAGGTTTGTGAATAATTTAGGCCGCCAATTGGGAAACAAAGTAAATAGAACTCCGTCACCATGAGATTACGAGAAAGTACCAACTTGTAATGGAGACATAAGTCTTGAAAGTCCTATTGCTTACCTTGAAAGACTAACAACTTATTTATCATGTCTCAACTTGGATAATGAAGGAATAATGTGTACTATTAAAAGAACCATGCAAGGTCCTGCTCAGTGTCTGAAGAGACGAAAGATGAAATCGTATTATGACTTTTGCATAATATTTCTACAAATTTATGGAAGTAATGAGCAAATAAAATTTAGGAATGGAGAATTGAAGAAATTGGCAAGACGTTGAACGATATTCAGACAAGATACAAGAACTTATTTCACAATTCACGACACTGGATGAAAATATATTCCACAAACAACTGTATGAAATCATATTAAACATGTTGCCAGTAAAATTACTTTTCTCTAATTGTAAAACTATTGAAGAATTACTTAAACATATTCGTAAATTGTATGCCTTTAGATGTAGCAAAAAGGAGCCCAGAGATTCTCAATTCATTAATTCTAGAAAGGAGGAATACATTAGGGATATTAATAAGAGTTCATATCAAAGTAAATATTTAGAAAGGAATCCTCGTATGGAAAAGGCATATACTGGTGATGTAAATAGTCGTAATTATAATAGACATACCAATGAACGGAGTCGAAGTGATGGAACATATAATAGAGAAAAGGTCAATGTATCACGAGAACAGCTGAAACGATCGGATCATCAAGTGTGTAATATAAATGAAAGACATGATTACTTGTTAGATGATAGCACTCATCATGTGAGTGAACAACGAGTGGTAATGCAACCGCATGACTTAACCATTATAAATAGAGATGAGATAATCGACCATAGAGATATTGATAAGCAACTGGAGGAAATACACCAGATATGTTCTGCGTTTCAATGCAATACTAATGAGAAAAAGAATATAAGTATTCCAATGATTGAAGTGGAGATTGCAAGTATTAAAGCCCAAGCCTTGATAGATACTACAGCAACTTGCTCAATTCTAAGTCATGATTTCTGTAAGAGAATTAAAGAAAAGTATCCATCAGCACATATTTATGTCGTGGGAGCTGAACATTCTGTAATCCAAACTGTTGATAGAACAGATATTAAGAAAATTAAAGGCAAACTTGATATCTGTGTAGAACTGGATAAAAGACTGGTTATACCTTTGAATGTATGTTTTACAAAGATGTCCGTATGATATCATATTTAGAAATAACTTCATGACGCAATTTGATAAGATCATTATTGATAATCTAACAACGAAATTAACATTAATGAGAAAGGATGGTCAAGTACATAGGAAGTTGTTTCTGTTGATAAATGCAGATCAAAAGATAAGTACTGATGAAATTAAAAGTTCTGAAAAACAGTTATCATTGAGGAAGGATGAGAGTGGAACACCTGTGAAAGTGAATGAGGAACTGAAACCGAAAGATATAAAAGAATTATCCGAAATTGAGAAAATGAATTTTGCTCAAGAGATTAAGCAGTGCCAATCATGGTTGAGTGCGATTAACCAAGAAAAATAATAAAATGGTAAACCACGAAAGAAAGAATTAAATCCTCGGAAAACTAGAAAGAAGTGTAGACAACAGATGATGTAAAGGAAGAAGGTTCTAGAACTATTCATACTTCAGATTCAGACATTGAATTTGACCTTCTACAAGACATATCCTAATGTGGTTGAACGATATTCTACGGATATAAATTATTGTCGAAAGTAGCTTATTAATGAAAATAGGTTTACATTCGTGATTTTTAGTTTCGTAATGCTGTACGGCTATAGTTTAACATACGAAAATCATTGTTCTGAACTATAACATGATTTTCTTTCCTGAACGGGGGGATTATGTAAAGTGCTTAGTGACAAGGTGAATAAAATGCAATTAAGTGCAGTTGAACGAAAGTAAGTGCACTTTGTTTAATGTACGTGATGGTGAAGTGAAAACTTTTAACTTCATCAACTGTTTGGCTTCGTTGAATACTTCGTAGGAGAAAGCGAGCGACGGCCATAAACTTTTTGGTTTGAACTATAATATATAATTTGAAAACGGGAGACAAGAAGATTCAACAAAATCAATGGAAGTTAAGAATCAATATCGAAAATAATTTTATGAAGAATCGCTAAAAGCGTAAATATGTACAACAATATTGTTACTAAAAGCAAATTCATAATGTCTACTAACATTCAATTACAGATAAACCTGAATACACGAAATGTAGAGAAAGTATTTGAAGAAGTAAAATGTTTGAATTGTGTCAAGTCCTTTTCTATAAGTTTTATCTCTTATTAAAGCATAGAATAATTAACAATTCATTTCTTCTCTTATCATATTATTATTAATGTTTTTTCCGAGTAGTTCAATTAAAGATAAAATCTTAATTGGTACTACTCAACTATATATGTTATGGTGTTAACAGCTTCTTGAAATACCCTACCGACAATTCATGCTAGCGTGCAAAATATACATGAGGACCGTAACAATAGGCAGCCTTACAAAATAAGTAATATCAGTACAAAAAAACCTTTCCGGGTAACGGGAAGAGTGACGCAAGAATTCTACTTACAAAAAAGTTATATCCATTTTGCGAGTGATTTTCTTTGTGTGTCTATGGCGTAAGGGAGGGTACTAAATCTTTTAATTGTATTACAAAGGAAACACTTCCGCCATAGTGACACAAAGAAAATTTGTGAGAGGAACTATTGCGTTACTCTTCTCTTTACCCCGAAGGTTTTTTTATACTGATTAGACATACACGGAGGTAGTGGTGAAGGGCATAACAAAACTTCAAACGGAGGCAGTGCTGCCATCTTTTCTTGGAGATCGTTGCTTTACGTTAATCTTAATTTACTCTTCTTTATCGATAATACTAATTGGTGCTTTTGATTTTTTGTTACATATGTAATCAAAATTATATAGAAACAACTATACAGTGAGAAAGCGTGTTACACTTGTACCATGTACAGTCAACGCCAAAATGTGACGCTCAATTTATTCTCCAAATTACATTGCAATGAATAGACCTACTTGAGTATAGTTTGTTTGTAACTTACAAAAAATAACATTATCTTTAAGTGATAAGTAATCGTACTCCAAATATATTCTGAGAAGAAATTTAATGATGAGTGGGTACAAACCTTTGACGCTGATTGTACATGTAATCATACATCAGTTGGGCCATTGTTAGGAACATATTCTCCCAGACAAAAAGATGAAAATGCAAATGCATTCTGTTTCTGTAACGGACAGTCGTAATAAATATGTGATCAATACGAAACATTAAAAATGGCATAACTCATCTGTTGGCAGAGACATATATGGAAATAGAATTCATATTTTAAATTGATGAGCAAATTTTATATCTTTTTTTTAAATAGTTACACATTTACTTTCAATTTTGAAACTTTAGTGTTTCATTGAAGGTAGCCTTCACGGACCATAACTAAAGTTTGCGTCATGAGAGTTTGGGTGCAAGCTGCTATGGTAACATATGAATAGCAAGTGGAGCGGAGGGAGGGTTTCGACGTTGCCATTTTCCTTTCTCTTCTCGCTATATGAGCTAGTCAACACGACTTCCACATATGTCAGTTCCTTTGTTTGGCTCCATCCGGTGTAACGTTTCTTTCGACGAGAGTACACTCGATCGTCTTGAATTGCATACTATATATATAATTAGCTAAATACATTAAAATTTTCAGCACCGTATATAATATATTACTTTAATTTCTCTACATATCCATAGAAATTACCCTCCCTTCTAGGTGTGGCTACGAAGATATTACGAGTTTAGAAATTTAATATATAAGTAATATTTTGGGGAAAAATAACGTAACTTCACGTTTTTATCGCAAGGTTTCCTGGGGTTTAGCCCAAATTTCTGGCACATCCTATACGTTAAGGCAGTAATTAGGAAAAGCGTTCAATCAAAATATTTTTCCATGCTGTCCTTTCAGTTAAAATGTTCACTATCTCAAGGGAGGTAAGTTCTTTGTAAAACATTTCAATATATTTCTGTTTGAATTAAAAACAAACTTTGCACATTCATAATATATGCAGTAATAAAAAACATTAATGACATGAGAATGCAGCAATTATTTTTTATGGTATGTTCCTTTCCAGCCAAAACATCACAACCGCGCATGCGTAACGTAGTAGGGAATTACGAACTGTATCGTTTTGTACTTTAGCTTTGGGTGAAAATTTCTCTCCCCGTCACATGATAATCGTCCCAACGGGAATTCTCTCCGTCCCTTGTCGCCGCCATTTCGTTTCCATTTAAATTCAAGAGATAAAAGACAAACAGGCTACAGAAACAAACCCCCAGAAACATTTCCTGCAAATTATACCTTAGTTACTTTTTGGGAAACAAACCACGGGGAAAGCCAAAGCATCCCACTCGAAATCAACCACTTCTGATAAGAGTAAATGGAACCTCATCCATGAGCTCAAAGAGATAACCATTCTGTTGAATTCTCTGTGTAACAATCAGACGGGTGGTTTCGGTTCATTTTCGGAAATGTCCCTGCAGCTTCTCATCTTGGTGCTCTCTCTCTCTCTCTCTCTCTCTTTCTTTCTCTCTTTCTCTGTCTTTCTGGCTTCCTGATCCTGTCCACCTTATTCCTTTCTGTTCTCTTGAAGGTTCGTTACAGTACCAGAGAAAGGATAGCATTTCCTTCACTTGAGGCTAATCAAAACCTATACAAAGTTGTAGGTTAAGATATAACGAAATCTTATTTACAATAAAATGTTTTGAAATTATGAAATACAACTAAAACGTTCCAAACAGTAAACACTATCCTTCTACAGATTTTGTTTGAAAGAAAGTATTTTGTAGTGAAAGCAATGAGCCATGTCACCCTTCCTGAGTTGAGGCTGCAACTTCTCGACTCCAAACTTGTCATCGCGATACTAAATGAACACCAAAACTGTATGTGCTTAATAGATATTATTTATATCAGTATGTTAATTAATAACCTCAGTGTATTTCAGATTCGACTCTTTAGACGATCGTTCAAGATGTTTCAGATTCGAATCGCGCTTGAGGCATGAACATTTGTGGATTGGACAAGTGGTATCGGTAGGGCGTGTAGCTGTGGTAAATCATACAAAACGTATCGAAGTAATTGCGTGAGGAATATCACTTTGCATTTAGATATAATAATAAGACGAATATTTCCTTGATCTTTTGTGATGTAAGACCTCTCGAATGATTCTGGATCCTCCCGCTTAAGGCGATAATAAATTATCATTCTTATCTTTATAGTTTGTTCTCTGATTAAAGGAGAAATTTTAGCTGAGAACGATATTAGAGGAAAAGAAATTAGTATCTCACACGGAAAGGACTCTGAGAAGGCTCATGTATTGAATTGAATGTAGTTATGATTTTTACGCATCTAAGCTCAGACCGGAATAGAGGAGGGGAATGGAGTTGACCACGATCTAATTTGAAGGTACTATCCCACCATTTGCCTGGTGTGACTAAGGAATAAACCTGTCATGATGGTTTGGTTGCTAGGATTGAACTCAGGGCAGCCTGAAAGCGAAGCTAATGCCCTACCACTGAGTTATTTCTAGTCGATTTTAGGACTAAGAGCTGGACTGAACCTGGTTCGTCCCCGAGAACAAGTATAACGATTACATGCAGAACCACAGCCATCAGCACTGAAGGGGTACAAAGTTATCAACATTTAAAATAATGAAATGCCTAAAATAGAAAAAACTTTTCGATATGTAATCAACTGTACATGACTCGACAAGTTTCATGCTCAAAAATTGTGGATCAGTTCAAGAAAGTTTGTAAGTGGATAGTCACTAATCAAGACATGAAACACTTTTCACAATGAGCTCTTCTTATAAAAGCAAAAGTATAACAGATAAGTTGTCATCTTCGAATGTTCAGATAGATCACGTTAAAGGCAGAACTACAAGGGTATTTCGAATGATACAGGACTATCTGACAAATGCCAACATTTGAGAACGGCGGATTGTAAAAACAGAGTGCGAAATATGATTGATCTATGAATGTATTTATGAAGTGTGTTCACTGTGGAAAGTGTCGCTAACTTAATCAATATGTTTACTTAATCTTTAGACCGAATATTATTGAAATTCGGTGAATGTGTAGCTCACTTGGTAGAGGGTCAGCTTTGCAGTCCTGCTGCACTGGGTTTTCTCCGATCGATCATCTTGACTGAGGTTTCCATGATTTTTCCTTACTCATACTAGGCTAGAAACAGGATGATAGTACCCTCAGGTTAGACCCTGGCCGAACCTTTTCCCATTCCTATCCCTGACTAAGCCATAGACGTCTAGGATTACGTATAAAATTAAACTTCTTTCATCAATGAAGTGTGTCCAATGGGGAAAGTATCTCTGCCTTAATCGGTGATTTCCTTTTAAATATTGAGACCCGAAACTGAAATGGAGCTAATGACTGTAAATGCAGAAAGAGATCTAACAGAAGAATGAAGTTCTACTCTCGCATGAAACCACTGTGTTTACTGTGGAAACTGTCTCTTGTTCAATCAATGTTTGATTGTCAGTTTTCAAACTGCCTTTAACTATAGCTCGGATGCTACCCTTCAGTGCCGATTCCAGTGAATGTGTTTCTGTTCTTTTGGATGAACGGGGTTTTGTCGTGTTGTTCGTAAGCCCAAAGAGTGTCTTTGTTAATAAAACAATGTGCATCGTACATGAGACTACAATATTCTTTGTACAAAATGTGTTATAGTGTAAGCTCGAAGTAAAAAGGACGCAATGTTGCGAGTCCTGTATATTCTACGTTTTCCTCTATTTATTAAAATGCATAGTATTTTCTCCTTACTAATAGAAAACACAATTTATAGCTATAAAACTTTTCTCCAATACAAATTAGAATTCCGTGAACTACCTTCTAGCCTTTTTTTAACGCCATCGCTTTTCCAAACTCCAATAGAAATATATACACTTATGTCCACTATGGTATTCGTGAGGTACATGTTTGGCTAACGTCGAACGTGACGGTTCAGGAAACGTTTTTTTTTCTTCGATTCTTGTTCACAAGGGAATACTTTCAAAATATACGATGAATTTGAAACGTGATATGAACGCACGTGCAAAATAAAGTACCAGCACATCTTTACGACTTCTTTTTAAAAAGGATAGCACACTGAGAAACAAACTATTTCGATAGCGCTCTCTCTCTCTCTCTCTCTCTCTCTCTCTCTCTTTCTGTACACACACACACACATATATATATATATATAATTTTGTCTTTTAAAATGTTTCATTTCTCCCTAAACGATGCGAGGCAGCTTTATGAATGTCTGGCGTCCAAGCATGGTGTGTGTCTTCCTTTCTCCGCTTTCTTTTTCATCTCTTTTTTTTCGATCTTTGGATGGGATGGAGGTTGAAGGAGGATCCTTCTTCTTCCATTTCTCCTTAGCTAACTTCTCCTTCTTTCCTTTCGTTCAAAGTTGAGTTTTCGAAATGTTTTCTGGACACAAGCCAGCAGTGATCATGGAAGAAAGAGGGTTTGAGCTGCCAAAAGCCCTCAGGTGAATGTAACATAGTGACGGTTGACACGTTCCCCGATATTGGGGCAATGTTTTTCTGATCGATTTCACAAACGAGCGAAATTATTTAACTCATGTACGTATATATATATATACAGAGGGAATAAATATTAAAATATCAATGGGAAATACATTAACCATCTTCGATTCGCTAATGATATAATCCTCTTTGCTTCTGACGTGTCGAGCAATCATTAAGTAAGTTCATTAGTAACCTAATCTAATGAGCTAAATTTAACGAGAGTTCACAAAAGACTCCATTGTATAATCCTCATCATAGTAGCCAGTGTATGCTTATCGCATGGAAAACATTATTAATATCACTAGGTCCATTCCATACTTAAGTACGTTTGAAGTGCGTGCTGAACTCCTTCCCAGAATAACATTCATACATATAGGCCTACAATTTTCTGTATCGTTTATTATAATATTTCACATTCCATCAATACAAGTTCCGCATGTTAAAATCTCTTTACAAACCTATCAACTTGTACACAAAGTAATATATTTTTGTTTATTCCTGAAATATAAATGAACTTTCGTAAATTCAGTTATCTTAATTCATAACTAGTTTCTATCTGAATAAGAATCGAAGAGATATCCACAGAAATCCTAAATTGAAAGACTCATATAATCCATTTAATCGTACTATATAATTAACAGTTGATATTATCCATTATTCAAAATTGACACATATTTTACCCAGTTGACGACTTTCCTCTATTTTTAAGCAATGCTGTCCTAATCAAATCTTAAATATCCTTAAAATTTTCATACGTGCTTCTTCATAGTTTATTTGGGAATTGCTAAACTCAGCGTATTTCTTCATGATGAACTCGTTCCTTTTGACTTCTGCTAATCTTTGAGCCTTTTTAATTCCTTTAACTATCAATGCTTTTTTCATGGCAGTTTACGTTTGGATCTGAATCAAAACAGAAATCACTGTTTGTACATCAGGAGCGGGGAAATGAAATTTTACTATTGTAATGCTTATGAAATGTGTCTGCTCCATTTGTTGTCCGACGCAGAGCAGATGGTACAGACGTCCACATATCAGGTGGAACCCTAAACAAAAAGCAAAAATCAGTTGCTTGCACACAGTTATTGACGATTTATAGAAAAAACACTATAACATCTACACAGCTACTAGAAAGGTCACACTGTAATACTACGGGTAATAAGAGGCAAAAACTATAGTCTTGCTTTGTAATTCTACCGAGCGAGTTAGCTCTGTTGGTAGAGCGTTGACCTTTGCATTCGGGAGGTCGTGGGTGAGATTCCCACCGCCGAATATTCTGGCTGGGATTTTCCAGGGTTTCCCTCAGTCTTACCAGGCAAAAGGTACCTAGCAAAACAGCTCCTGCCGATACCTTCCAAAATCCTTCCCTTTATTGTTACTGTTGTGTGTCCAATGTAAAATGGTCTATATAATCTCTCTTTGGATAGTTGAAGTTAAAAAAGAAAGTGTGCAAACTGTATTTGAAAATTCGTTTATTTTGTTTATTATTATTTTAAAAAAATAAACCCAAGATCAAATTAGTGTAGTAATGGACCAAATGGAATTCAAGAATGCGCTACTGTAGATGAAATTCAAAACAGCGCTACTTACTTGCAAATCATCTTCCACGTAATTTGTTAGGACCAATCAGAACGCAGCTCCATTACCAGAGGGGGATATGGTATATTCTCCAAATTTGAATGTGCTCTCTCCCCAATTCTTCTGTTAAAAAAATATATGCTTACGTAAATATATCCTTATATTTTAATATCAGAATTTGCTGATATTCACTAAATGTTTAAAATATCTTATTTGAAGAAGACTTGTGATGTTGAAGCTTGATTGAACATACAGTACTACACATATTTTCAATGAAACATCAAAAGCAGGCTAAGAAATTTGAAATATTTGTGATTTGTTTATGATTTTCTTTCAGTCAAATATGCTTAATAGGTTAAAATTCAAGCTATCAGATATAGAGTAAGGATTGTAACTAAACATACTGTAATTTAGTGATGCACTCGAAACGAAACGATATGAGATTAGGGCTGCCTCGTCTCGTCTCGAAAGCCAGAAGAAACACGAGACAAGACGAAACGACATACGAGAATTGTCTCGTAAACAACACTACTGAAATTTGACTAGCAAATTTTACTAAGATCTCACTTGAGTAATATCTTGTACTGTACTAAAAAGTACATAAGATACATTGATCAGTACCCTGTACCTATACTTAGGTACACTGACTAGCTGGCCAAAATTTTGGGGGCCAATTTTTGGTATCTGAGAAAATCTGTACCAAATTACCGGAGTCAAGATTTCGTAAGACCGTTCTTTTATGGGTCTCGCAATACAGACAATATTGGAAGGAAAGGACCATTTGCTGATACTTAAGGATACTACTGCTCAATTGTTCCGCTAAAGGACGCTGCTGCTCTACGTATAATAAGACAACCATAAGTTTCTTGAAAATGTTTATGTATTGTATGAGTGTAACTGTACAGTGTATACAAACATATAACAACGATAACTAAACATGCTATTGTCATCCATAATTTTTTTTCAGAACTAGTTTCAACGAAAATATATTTTTTGACATAGTAGCGACTTGCGCTGTAGGTGGCTGTTTTTATTAGTCGAAATACTTATGGTATGGAAATGCTCAACGGCTTTATCTGTGTCAACAGATAAGAAAGTAAAAATTTGGCCAATCTCTGTACACCCGATAGATCATCTAAAATGGCATTAAACAATTTTGTAAACTGAGTTTAGTTTAAAAACCGAGTTACGAAAAGCTCTGAGTGTAAAGTGTAATTGCATGAGAGTGAAACGATGTTGAATGTGCAAACGACTCAAACAATTAAGAATTCGATGAAAAGTAGTTGAGAGATTTATATTAGGAATGACTAAGGGCAGGAAGACAAACTAAGGTATACAATCTTAAACTAAAGTAGATGATATGATGAAGATTGTGAAGAAGATGAGTGGAAATATGCAAGGCACATAGCTAGACGAACAGATGGAAGATAAAAGACAAGTGGATTGCGAGAGAAAAGAAATGACCTGCAAGGGGACTAAACGCAACATATGGATATAAGAAATCAAGTGTGTTTCAAGAGATAGGTGGATCAGAACAACAGCGGACCAGCTGTGAATTGAAGATGACTGCATAGAGGGGTGATTGAACCTCAAAAAATAAGCGCAAACTTTTTTGGGCGGTATGGCTCGTTTCGGAGCTATAGGACTTCCAAAACGTTAGAAGTTTTGAAGTTCAAATTCTGAACAATAGATTTAATACTCCATGCAATCTTCAAAGAAGGCAAACCTGCTCTGTGCAAAAATGCATATTCCAATATTATACAATGTGTACGTAGATGGATTACCTAAAGTATGTAGGCGATAACTAAGAATTCACTGAAGTCTAGGTGAGTTGAAATGTGTTTGAATAAAACGAATTTCCAGCAGGTAACGATATTTCGTTTGCAGCGAGATAATATCACACAGATATTCCAGATAGCAATTCTTTATAGAAAGTTTCCACAAAAGAACCTAATTTCTGGAAAATGTTAGCAGTTAATAATTTTGTTCTGTTTCAATTCAGAACGCTGTGAAGTTTCATAATTCTACAATGATACTTGATGCAGAAGCTATTCGAAGCAGAATCTTGCTACTCGCGAAGTGAATCCTAGGGTCTGAACATTCGACTACTGCGGTCGGCTTTTACTTTACAAAGCAGCTGTTTACACAGATAATTAACACCACTCGATTGAGAAAAAGTATTCTCTCTCATTGGTAGCAAATAAACCTAAGGCCAATTGAATGTATGCAATTATTAAATATTCTGGTTATGTAACAATACACAATAATTTTTAAAATCACATCGCCATCTGAAATCTCCTTGAGGTTACAACTTGTTAGGTGGTAAATAAATTAACCTGCAGAGAAGTCATGAATATTTCGACCCACTTCTACTTCAGAGAATTTTGGATAAATTACCTACTTCTTTTAGCTGGATTACCAGACATCCTCCTTTTGAAGGACGTCTCCTTCTTTATCTTGCCCTCCTGATCTCTCTCCTTTTCTAAATATCTTGAAATGTTCTCCATTCTCTAGCCGACCGGGTAGTCGTGCGGTCTAAGGCGTTACGCCAACGATTCGAAGTTCCCGAGTTCGAGTGCCGGCAGGAACATGGGTGTCTTTAAACTCGAACGTGAAGAATAATCGTGACCGGCCGAAGTCAACAGTTACTAGACTGGCCCATATAAAAAAATAAAGTTTTTCTCCATTCTCTAGTGGCCAGATTAAAAAATTTCAAATTGGACATATACGTACTCCTGTGATCCAAATTCTTAATTTTAATAAAATGTTCGTTACCGAAATATCAAGCCGTTCATCATTTCGTAATCACTTCCGTTTTCATTAGATCTTGTTACTTGATAGAAGATACAATAAAAATGTAACTGTTATGTATCTTGTTCTGCTAAAACTGAAATTTGAAATAAAGAAATTCTTCTTACTTTATTGGATTTTAAATTAAAGGTAGTCATAGTTGTCTACTAATCTTAGCCTAGTTATTCTACATTCGAAAAATATCGTTAGTTGTTCTCCATTTTTAATTTTACTGTCCTCCACTGGCAAGAGAAATGACCTTGCATTTGAGGAATTCTCTGTACAACAAAATCTTTGTTTCGGAATACGCTTTTTGTAAAAAGTAGGTTTGATTTCTTTAACTTTACCACGACGGAACTATACCTCTAGTGGGATTAGAAGTATCAAGCTCTAATATGGGTGTGAAAAAACACCCCCGCGATTTGGTGGGGCGCATATATCGTGACACAATGTCAGTAATAATAAAAACAGCAAAGATCGATATATCACTTCAGAGGGCACGCCAACTGAAAATTGCAGGGGGTGCAGAGCCCGTTAGTTACGGCACTGACCTTGAAGATCAATTTTCCACACTTTTGAAGTCTGTCGCTGTGAATGAGACATTTCTGGTTCTTTTTAGGTCCTTGATAATGAAGCTCTAAACGAGGGATCTTATAATGCCGCTCAGTCCATCTATCTGTCTGTGTCCACTAATTAAATCTCAGGAACCACAAAGTGTAGAGAGATCCTTGAAGTATTGTCGTTAAACTAGCTCAGAGCCGCCGAAATCGTCTTGATTAGTGCGATGATTTGGTATTGCCAACCCAGTTTTCGAACATTCAATTACTAAAAATGTTTCAATTTCGTTAAACCTATCTGCACCAAACTTTGGCACAACAAGAAAATAAATGGTTGTCCGCGTAACCAAACATTTCACTTACCAGTGTTGTCAAACTATTTTCTATAAACTTCCCTGTTTTTCAAATTAATTCAATCATGTTAGACGTAGGAACACTAAACTTAGCATAAGGATTATTCGACACGATAGAAATACATTGTGGGTGTCCCTTCCCCAAACACCCCGTTGTTAGTGTTGCCAATCCGTATATAGAAAATATAATCATGAAGAGACGTATACTTGGCGTAGAGACGTATCTGAAGTGTCGCTGATAAGGTCTTGGCTAGGCTAGGTACAATTCGCCGGAACATTTTGATTAGTGTTGTGAGTCAGTGTTGCCAACCAATTATTTATAAATTCAACTTTTCAAATGACTTCCATTCCGTTATACCTAACTACACCAACATTAACATAATCATTATTACATGAAATAGAAATTTTCTGTGGGTGGCATCGTCCCAAATCGCTAATATTATCAATGTTGCTAACCTATTATTTTATACAATTCAATTTCCAAAATGCGTTCATTACGTTACAAGTAGCAGTACCAAACTTGGCATAAGTATTATTCGACACAATAGAAAAATACTGTAGATGTCCTCATCACCAAGCAGCCCGTTGTCAGTGTTGACAACCAGTGTCCAATAATATCAGTTGGAACCACAAAGTGTAGAGACGTAGTTGTGATGTCGTTTGAGAGGTCTTCGAGAGTCGTTGAAATCGTCATGTTTAGGCACCGCAGTTATCAGTGATACCAACCATTTTTAAAATTCAATATTTTTTAAAAAAATTCTTCCATTCAGTTATACCTAACTGCTCAAACTTGGCATAAACATTATTCAATAAAATAGAAAAGTATTGTGGGTTTTCTCGTTCCTAAGTACTCCAGTTGTCAGTGCTGCTAACCAATTTTATAAAAATTAATGTTTGTGTACTGAGATACCACCAAGGGACGGAGTCTTCGCTATTATTAGTAGAATAGGACTATAGGAGCTCTAACTTTTTATGTACTATCATCACTCCTACAAGTTTGTTAGTTAAATTATGTGAATCCGATATTATATCCACTTTCTAAGCACAATTTAATCACACTAACACTCAAATGGGAGGTTAAATTAGTACCATTCTTCGTAGGTTCTTCGCTTAGAAGATCACAAGCCCGTTTAGGATTTTAATATAATCAAACAAATTAGCTTGGATCCAACCAAGTAATCCACTTTTAGTTTGTCGGGACAAGTTTTAGAACAATAGATTAGAGCAAAATTATCATAGTTTCCATTGAGGTTCGCCTTTACGCTTATACTAAGGAGTATGTAACTATTGATATGTTTACATGGGTGTTTACATTTGTAAAACGACTTCTACATGGATAATTTACCAGGCGACATTATCTGTACTATGTAAACATACTGTATAATACTGTTATCTCACCTGGTGGTATAGCCACAGAATCGGTTTGAATTTTTCTGGCACTTTAGAGTAGGGTGGATAAAAAAAAAGCTTTTTGTATCGAAAATCCAAATCACCCACGCAGGAAAGTTGAAGTTCGGTATCATAATAACAAGGTTAAAATACAGAAGCTCTGCGTGAACTGCATCGTTGCACATTTAGCCCAAAGTCTGCGAAATTGATAAAAAATTTCACTTTTTTCGACTTACGAAATAAGACAACAATTTTTCTGCGCTTGTTACTAGAATGTGCCGAAGGCAACTCAGATTACTTGTTAACACATAATTGACTTGTCAAACCATCATAGATACCTTATTCTTACCTGGCGCAAGGCCAAAAATCGTCCTGTTTTGCAAAAAATTAAAAAAAAAGTGCACTTTTCCAGAGCAGATTGTAACAAATTTTTTGGTCCCGTTTCTAGTATGTACTTCTTATTGAAATTTTTTTGCTTATGTTAATTATTTGTTCTTTATTCAGAACGTTTTCTTGCACCCCCACCTTCACGCTACACCATTAATGGGAGAAATTTCCAGTTCACTTCTAACTATCTAAGAGAGTAGAGATATATAATATTTTGTTTCTTTATTTTAATTATAATTACATAAAATAGGGCGCAATTAAAAGGTTTGGAATTTCTTTCCTTCATTGTTCTCTCCAGACTTGGAAGACTTACGACTGTGTGTATGCACAAGTGTTCGTTTACCTGTGCCCTTTAACGGTGTAGATCACCCCCGCTATCTTGGTAATCATTTCCCATTGATTTATATGTGAATTGTTTTACTAGTTTTTTGTCTCTCACAAGTACACCTACCGATGCTTCAAACTGCATTTTTGACCAAACATGGTAGAAGAGAAAGGCACATCAGGAAACCACAAGAAAACATGCTTAAAAGGACAGGCGCAGTGGCCAAAAGTTCCATTCATAAGAATGAGTACTTATAATGTGATGAGTACTTATACTTATACTTCCGGCCGGGTGGCCGAGCGGTCTGCTGCGGTAGGCCATCGGCTCGAAACTCCCGGGTTCGAGCCCCGGCAGAGACATGGGTGTGGATTTTAACACTGAACAGATAAAGGCGAATCGTGATGGGCTGAAGTCCAAAGTTACTAGACTGGCCCTTATAAAAATAAAGTTTACCAAAGTTTTTATACTTATACTTGAGTACTGAGTCGGAAAACACACGTTTATTTGTAAAATGCTTGAAATAATGAAAACCAAATACACTAAAATGAATACCAGATGAATGTGCTATTTTGAGAGGGTACATTTGTTATAGCCGCTATCTTGAAGTCAAATATAATGCATCTAATATAGCATAGTGAGATATGGAGAATACAAAATTTTAAGGTGCTATGGACAGAGGGAACCGGGACTAGAGGGGGCGAAACCTCGAAATTCATAGAAGTTGAATAAGTGATATCTCCAGAGTGATTCAAAACAAAGGACCTTACTTTCGGGAGGTGATTTCTGACATCGAAACAAGTAAGGAAGTTTTTTATGGGTGAAATTCCGCTTTGTTTCCAACTTAGAGCCAAACGTCGACGCCTAGCAATGGGAAGAAATTAATAATCCTCAATAAATCAGAAATGACGCATTGAATTAGTTTCCTTTGCGCAAATTTGTTTCTAGCAACATGGTGGCCATCAGGAGTGGAAACACGATGTCACTCGTTTGTCAGTTTTACCAACCAGATATAACATTTAAATTTGTTTTCAAATGGCACTATTACACATCAAAGTATATTGAATTTATACACAATGCAAAGGATATGTGATTGCTTAATATTTTACGAATTTTTGAAAATTCAAAAATTCGTATTTTATGAATATTGGAGGCCTAATATATCTTGTTGAACCAAAAATTAAAAATTGATTTTCATTTTGTTATGCACTTATAAGGAAAACATATGATATAACTTATAACTTTGAAATTTGAATCTGAACGGAAGTACAAATTTGCAAAATAGGGATTAATAGTACTCGTGCATGTTTTAGATATATGTTTACCAAAGCAGGCAAGATAATTAATTATTTATCCTTAATTTGCATATTTGTAACTCCGTACAACCCCAAATATCCAAGTTCATATTTCTGTCGTAGTTTCCCCTTACACAGGTACATAAAGTGTAGAAATCTTACGTTTCTGCATGGTCTCCCGCCGGAGATATTGGGTCTCCAAACATTTAATTCGTTCCGTGCAAAAAGCACCCTGAAAGCAGGAATTTATTCTGTTTTGACAATCACATTTGGATACCATTTTGAACAGTTCAATTACCTTTTAGCCTTTCATGCAAAGTACTAAAGTTTTCAAATATGTTTTAAAGGAAGACATCATTTATGTTTTAATGTTCTATGATAAACCAGTCCGGAGATATATTTTCCGTAAATGTCTGGAAACACAAATTTTGGTATCCGCAGCAAGACGAAAATGGCTGTCATTAATTAGTCAGTGCGGATAGAAATAAAAGAATATCCGTTTTGAACTATTCTTTTATAAGGGATATAAATAATAAAAATACAATTGTTTGAAAGAGGTCGAACAACCAAGCTGGACAATTTAAGATGAACTGACCCGTAGTTTGAATAAGGTGGCGAAAACCTTTCTGTCTTATCCATAGTTTGCAACACTGCTGTGTGTACTTTACGTATGTTATTTATCATCAGTAGAAGATGTAAAATACGCACTTGGCTCCAAGCTGCAAATAAAGCGGAATTTTACCCATATTCTTAGGAACTTTCTTACTTGTTTCGATGTCAGAAATCACCTCCCGAAAGTAACGTCCTTTGTTCTGAATAACTCTGGAGATATCCCTTATTTAACTTCTGTGAATTTTGAGGTTTCCTCTCCTCTAGTCCCGGTTCCCTCTGTCCGCCGCACCTTAAATTTTGGTGTTCTCAATATCTCACTATGCTCTATTAGATGCAGTATGTTTGATTCGGATTTCAGCGACAACTTATCGTGCCCCTCCCTTTGAGCTAGAATTTTGCCAGAAATACATGGGTGAGGTCAGTTTTGCCATAGATGTATTTCTGAGAGAAATAATGAAATTGTATGTGTAGTTGATTGCAAAGTCTGGAAATACTCTGTTTTTCTTAAAACAGTGTGAGGAATGAAAAGCTAATTCCACAAGTAATGGACACTGAAGAAGTTGTCATTTTTCAAGATATTCATTACTTGTGTATTGGATCTTTATTCCTTGCACTGTTTAAGAAAACAGAGTATTTCCAGACTTTTCAATCAACTACGTCTAGAAGACGTCATGAGCTATAATAAATATGACTATAAACTAGGCGATATCAGAAGTTAAAAAATACGCTCCTGAGAGATGTAAGATCAGTAAAACAAATTCTATGTATATCAATGGAAAGAGTATACCAGGATGGCTGGGGTGATCAACACCATTAAGGGCTGGATCTTGAGTACAAGACGAGTGTAGCTAAGCTAGTTATGTACTTAAGCACTAGGAGTGTCGTTCGAGTATATCGTACGCCTTGACAACTTTCACATTTTGTTATTTAAATTGCTTTCAGGACGTTCAGTTTCATGATGTCTTAGGGATTTTATTATGTACTGTGCATGTTCAATTGGTACATTTTGAAGTGTGTTGTGCAAGCTTGAAAGAAAACAACATACTAAGTTTCAGAAAGAATTAGCTTCAGATCATGGTTAAAGGCACCTTGAGTTGTGTCTAAATGAGTTTTGCTTAACTCCTTTGACATGAATCGGATCCGACTGAAAGGCTACTAACACGATAAAAGCAGCGCAGTCATATGACAATTGAAAAATTTGTTGAAACGCTAGTTCATTTGTTCTTCTGTAAATTGCACACAAATGAGCTCCCGTTGAGGCACCTTACCTAATTGAAGAAATCAACGTACGCTGACTCATGGCTGTATGCCCTCTACTCCTACTACGTTTCAAGTTCAAATCCATCTAAACAATTTAAACTGTAATTCCTTT
>JAGDQP010033619.1:0-20575 GCA_022664845.1 Lepisma saccharinum | reverse complement strand
ATAGGGCTCTATCGTCGGACTTCACCTGGCTGATATCCCGAGAACATCTATATAATATTCGCCGCCAGGAAAGCTTCAATTCTTAATGGTTACATTGTTCAAAAAACAACCGGGCCAGATGAGAGACATTGCTGACCTCTTTTATAACCCCTCATGGACACTAGATGCTGTCTCACAAGCCGACGAGAAGATGTTCCTTGCTGTATACAAATCCACTGCTAAAAAACATGATTTGAATAATGTACTCAGTATTCCTTAAATCATCAACCAAGATCAAGTTGATCTACCCTCACTTTCTACAACTAAAGGCGCGGAGGAGCAACATTAGTTTAGAGTGTACTTACAGGTACACCAGTGGCTTGATAACCATTTACCCCCTGATCAGAGGGGGTGGGCTCGTGGAGAGGATGGGTCCCTATTCGCAGTGACAACAAACTGCCCAGTAGCTCCTGACAAAATTCTTAAAACCATATTTTGTTGCTGTACAACTGCATGTGGTAGAAGATGTAAATGCCGGACAATTGGTATTGAATGCTCATCTGTTTGTGTCACCTGCCATGGTACATGCACCCTTAAAGCATAAGAAGTTCGAACTTAGTCATGTCGCAGAAGTTGAGTCTTAATCATGGTAAGTTGTCAGTATGCGTTACGTATATATTTTGTGTGCTCAGAAAACTAAATGGACGAGTAAGTATTCATGCTGAAAGTCTGTTTATGTTTCTTATATTGCGCGCTCATACAATGTTATTTCTCTGTTCCATGCTCTACACTAATAGTAATCAATTTTATGTGTATTATGCGCCTACTACTATCGATATGTTTACTAAGAACTTGCTTGTTTTGCATCACGTAATAGTAACTAACAAATTCATTTTTAAAATACTTAAATGACTACATTTTTAAAATGTGCAATTTTTCATTCCCTCTGTTTCCTAAAGTATTGATCTTACGAAAAAATTAAGAGGACTATTTTTAATGTAGTTTGATTTTGGACAGGAAGTGTTTCTTGCTAGAACCCATAATATTTGAAATAATTAAAAATATATATATATAAATACCGTTAAACGCCTCCCCCACCCTCGCCGACCTCACACACACGGGGACTTTTGGTATGTTGTTCAAGGCATTCGTAAACTAACCTACTACTAAACTAAATTGTAGTGATGTCCTACTGACGTATTTACTACTTATTTGTATATACGTATTTTGTTCTTTCAAACAGGATTGGGAAACACATTTTTCCTACGTCACTATTTAAGATATCGGAATGATATTTGGGAAAAATATTACCGATACCCAAAAGTATGTTTCAGAGTACATTAGGGTCGTGTACTCTCACTCGAGGCCGCTCTAGAGGCCCTAAACTTCAAAAAAGGGATTTTTTCAAAGAAATTTCCAGATTTCCTCCCAAATTTCCCTTTTTGCTACGTCATACTGACTTGGACAATGTTATATTTAAGAGCTTGCTTTATTCTAAAGAGAATGACATACTAACCAAGAAATTTTGATGAATAGTATCCTGTCCAGAATTTTTAGAACGTATTTTATTTCTCTGTTGGTATATATTTTGTACTTTCAAACAGGATTGGAAAATATTTTTTCCACGTCATGATTGAAGATATCGGAATGATGGTTTGCAGAAATATTACCAATACCGAAGCATATTTTTCGGGATACATTAGAGTCGCGTACTCTCAGTCAGGACAACTCTAGGGGGCCCCAAACGTCAAAAAAGGAATTTTTTAAAAGAAATTTCCCGATCTTTTTTAAAATTTTTCTCTTCTCGTACGTGATAGTGGAATGGTCAATACTGCATTTGAAAGTTTGCTTAATTCTGAAGAGAATGACGTTCTAACCCTCAAATTCAGATGAATAGATCTGAAGTGGTAGCTACTAATCAAAAGGCATAAAACTTTCTTAAGAAAGACCCATAATTAAAGGGTTAAACCACCTCGGCCTCCTCCAACCCCCGCCGACCCCCCAGCCTCGGGGACTTTTAGTATGTTGTTCAGGATACTCTTCCCGACATCTTTGCAAAATTTCAAAACAACACATTTTTTTTTATTTAGTGTTTTTTGTTTTCTTTGACTGGACTAAAAGGAAGTAGGCGATTTCCAGCAATTCTCTGAAGTAAAGGTATGTTGAAATGAGCATAAATGGGACAGTTTTCCACGAGGAAACAACAATTTACTTGCGCCAAGTCGATATCTGAATCAGATTCTATATGTCAAACGATTTTTTTTAACAAACATGCGTGGCTGCATTACAAGCAAGAGTGAGAATTGCATAGTGTCATCAAACGTTTTGTTTATTTCTCACAGAGATTCATTATCATTGTCCGATTGGAATGCTGGTTATGACGTATGTCGTCTTTGCTCACACGGAAAGTAGTTTTATTCTTGCTCATTATCTACTTGAGAAAATTCCTGGAATCACTTACTTCCTTTCAGGAATCCCTTGCGCACCCATTGCACAGTTTTGGAGTACGTACTTTTAAATAGAGCAGTTTTAAAGTTTTCAACTGTACTATGCTGCATAAGCTCTACTGTTCGTGGTGTTAGAAATATAAAGCTCTAAAATTAATTTTCTCACGTTTTCGGTAGCCTATAGCTCCAAAATACCGACGAAACTCCACTCGGTTCTGTGTGACGTCTTTGTTTATTTTCTTATTGTAATTTTAAAAGATGATGGATCTATATAAAACACTCATCGCAAAGTTGCAATCTATGGATAAGACATAACGGTTTTCGCGATTTTATACAAAATATGAAATTTCTTAGGGTATTTAATCCACAATTTGCAACACTGCGATGTGTGCTTTATATATTGATATAATGCTCGTTTCCTGCTGAAATATTCATTAATATGTTTGAGCTTTTCACCTCCACAGTCGCCTTGTAGAGCTACGTAATTTCGGAGCATAACCTTGGTACCATTGCGACTGCGGGGTGTTGTCAATATATCGATGTTAAGTCATCTTCTACACTTACAAACTAAAATTGGGATCGACAAGTGAACAATTTAAATAAAAATCAAGTCTTCCAATTTACCAAAATCGACGTCCCAGAAATTTAGTTATTGGCAATTCGCTATCCTACCTATCTAAAATTTCTATAAATTAACGTTACTAGTTATTTCTGAACAAAATCTAAATGTGAGTTAACAATCGCAAATACGAGACTCCTAGGACCAATAAAAAGGTGATTGCAACTTACAAGAAGGTCGTCCAGATTTCCAAACACAATTCCGAATTTTAACTAAGATCGATTTATCCGCGTGGTGCGCAAAATAGTGGTGCTACCGACTATAAACGTTTCTAGTTACATATTCGCGGTGTCATTTATCAATCCAGTCCTGGAACCCAAGTTGGTTCCCCCTACGTAAACTTCCTCTTGGTAAATTTCCAAATCCTTCACCTTTCGAACACATCGTCTCAGTTGTTACGTTATCTCCTTGCATCAGCAATAGATGGCCACGAAGCAAGCGAGACGCGTGTCAGGGCGATTGCCTAATCTTGATCATACGATTGACAACCTTCGTGTGTGTTAGGAATTTCGTATTCGACATAATCTCTGCAACTAAACTAATTATTTACATATTTCCGTGACGTCTACTTTACTTCCTATAAAAATACATGCCTTTGTCTTTATATTTCCCGATACCAAAACAATATGAAACAACTTAAGTACTAAAGAATAAAATGATTGTTAAATAAAATATAATAAAGATTCGGTCTGGCCTTATAGTCTCAGAATGGCCTTATAGTCCCATTTCAATATGTTGTTTATCATAAGTAGAGGATGTCAAATACTTAATAAAACGGGACTATGTCAGAACGCCCACTGGTCAGATCGCCCACCAAAATAGGAAAACATGCAAATTCAGAAATGGTCAGAGCTCCCACTGGTCAGAACGCCCACTCGTAAAAATGGCAACAACGTTCACCAAAATGGTCAGAACGCCCAAATGCATAATCGGTCAGAACGCCCACTGGTCAGATCGCCCACTTCTGAAAATGGTCAGAACGCCCACAGAAACGGTCAGAACGCCCACTTTAAAAAGGGTCAGAACGACCACCAAAATGATCAGGATCCCCACAGGTTAGAAAATACAAACCCTAGCAAGGTACACGGTTAATACTTTAATTTTTTGCAGTTTAATACTTATATTAAATCGATACTGAACAAATATAATGAAAACAAAAACTCGGGAAAACGTTCACAAAGTCTACCAGTCAGAATGTCCACTCTTAAACAAGTGAGTCGGAGTCGGGTCAGGGGCTGTGCACATAAGCTACAGCAGCGAGTACAATAGTTATATGATACTGTTGCGTTTGTGTGTTTATTTTCCTAAGTATAATTATCTGCTATGTGTTATTATGTTGTTATATTATTAAGTGTAATATATTGCCTTAGAAAAACGCATCAGAAGCGAAATCCATATCATACTAGAAAAGGGAAATTGAAAACACGTCACATTAAAGCAATATGAACTAAATAAAATATTCGTTGAAATATAATTAAAATTCAAGCTGTTTTCAACGTGCAAATGAAAACATGATAAATGTAGTTAATTTCATTCTATTAACTTTTAAGTTCAATTTTTATTTAATTACCTTGGAAAGGCACACATGAAGCGTAATTTAAGGAACAATTATCATATTCAGTCGTTTTCTATCCACTGCTGGATAAAGGCATCCCCCTTTTCTTTCCACGTATCTCGCTCAGCTGCAATCCTCATGAATGTAGCTCCTGTAAAACGTTTAACTTCATCTAACCATCCTGCATTTGGACGTCATCTCGGTCGTTTTTTCTCTCTGGTAATCCAGTGTAATACATTAGTCGTTCATAGTTGTTCCTATCATGCATCTCATCATAATTCTTTCTGTGAGTCTTTATCTTTGAGTCGTTTGCGCATTCAATGTCCAAGTTTCACAGCCGTATATCATCACAGGTAAGAGACATTGCTTATAAACTTTACTCTTGGGACACATTAGTAGTTTTCTTTTGAAAATAAAATGTGTTCTTCCAAACCATTTCCACGACATTTGCATTTTCTATTTATTTCATCCATCAACTTAGCATACGTTGATTTGATCTGCTCTGAGTAAACATACTCATTAACTATGCCTATTGTCTCTCCGTGAATCAATATTTCCTTCTTTGCAGCATGTTGATTGTACATTACTTTTATTTTACTTAAATTCATTTTAAGACTTATTTTCGAGTTTCGGTGGGCGTTCTGACCGGTAGGAACTCTGACCATTTCTGAATTTGCGTGTTTTGTCGTTCTGCTGGGCGATCTGACCGTTTCTGTGGGCGTTCTGGCCATTTTGAGAAGTGGGTAATCTGACCGTTTCTGTGGGCGTTCTGACCGGTGGGCGCTCTGACCATTTCTTGATTTGCGTGTTTAGCCGTTTCTGTGGGCGATCTGACTGTTTCTGTGGGCGTTCTGACCAGTTTCAGAAGTGGGCGATCTGACCAGTGGGCGTTCTGACATAGACCCGATAAAACGACGTAGTGCCCTTTGAAAAAATAAGCGTTATACCGGTTTGGTAACACAGACAACCTGGTGACATCGTGTTTTCACTCCTGATATCCACCATATTGTTAGAAGCAAATTTCCGCAAACGAAATTTTCATTCAATGCTTCGTTTCTGATTTATTGAGAATTGTTCATTTTCTTCCCATCGTTAGGCGTCGACTTTGGGCTCCAATTTGGAAACGCTGTACCTCCAAAACGAAGCGTAATTTCACCCATGTTCACAGTAACCTACTTGTTTTGATGTCTTCAATCACCTCTTAAATTTCAGCCGTATATTTTAGGGGTACCCTGTATATTTCTGTATGTATTTTTGTGTGTGTGTGTGAGAGAGAGAGAGAAACCGGTTACACATCCTTGCATGGAGCCCGCGATCAACCGAAAGCGGTGCGGAAATATCGCAATCCAGGTAATCTCAACTGTAGCCATAAATTTGCATACGTTCATGGTATAGGAACCACTGCGTGAATATCTCGTTTAATAACGTCATATACTTGTTGCTCAATGATAGTCATATACTGGGCATATTGGTATTAGTGCAACGTACCGAAATCTGCAGAATTTTTCTCCAAATATATACTAGACTAGGATATCCGGCGATGATACTAAAGCTACTTCGTCTTGTAATATTCCATCACTAAAGAGAATCGTAAATGCAATGATTGGGTTTAGATTATTTACGACTACTCAATCTGAACCATCAGAAGTCATTGTCTCACAGTGGTTTCACGAGGTCCAGTGTATGACCAAACGTACTTTCTCTTCTTGTAATGTAATTTGTATAAGTTATACCGTTGAAATTAAATGAAGGCAAAATGGAAATGCGATTCCACTAAAGAAAAGAAATTATAAATAAGAAATGAGTCACATTTTATGGATTCTTCGTACTCCTTTCTACCATTCATTACCCTCATTCTGAAATGTGTGGTGAGCGAGATCGAGCTCTGCACACAGCAGGCTGATTATTTCTAACGGAAAGCTTGTTTTCTTATGTTGCACACATAATTTACATCACAGATTAGAGATAAATATATTGGGTAGGAGCAAAACTTCTTCCGTTTTTCACTTTTTTGTACGTTTAGAAGTGCGAACAACAGAAAGTGCGTAATTCACCTAGAACTGAGCATAATCGGCATCGCACTCGATGACCTCTTGCCATTTTTCTTGTAGGCGATTAAACCCACGCCGATACAAGTCCCGAGATTTGGAGTCGAAGTACTGCTGTACGACAGTTTTTTACAAACTCCACATAATCAAAAATTTTCCAAGCGAAAGAATTCTGTAAAGCGCGAAACAGGTAGTAGTCTAGGGCCAAGTCAGGAGAAAAGGGCGGCTGGGGTAAAATCTTCCAACCAAGTCCATCAATTTTAGGCTGATAATGACGGAAGCATGTGGTCTGGTGTTATCAGGGTGGATAATAACTCCTTGGCGATTGAGTAGGCTTAGTTTTTTTTTATCGCAATGCTCCTCGCAGTCTGTCTAACTGTTGATAGTAGAAGGTAGCATTAATGGTTTGGTTACGTTCTAAGATCTCTCAGTGAATTATTCTTTTAGCATCCCACCACACACTTATCATAGCCTTCTTGGGAAATAGTTCTGGTTTATACGTTGATGGAGGCGGTTTAGAAACGCGTTACTGTCTTTCGACGCTTTATGTAGGTGGTGATGCTTTACTTCTCATCACCTACCCGTGACAATACGTGTAAAAAATCGGTCATTTTAGTTTCCGCCAATCTCAAACAATACAAGCGACCCCAAGCACAACCATTACGACTAAGCAAAAGTTGGTGATCACCGGTCCAGAAATATCGGACGAGTTCGATAACGATGAATATAACCTCACTTGAGGCTCGAAAACTTCCAATTCTGATCGTTGCCATTATCTTTTTTACATTTTCTGGTCTTGCCATTTAAAACAGCATAGAACTTACGTGCTGACGCAACTATAATCGTTTGCCTATGCGTAAGTCAGCATTGAATCTGCCTAAAATTCAGAAAAGTATATTTTAATATTATCCGTTCTTTCCAGTTCATGACAAAGGGAGACAGTTCAATGCTCATTAACAATACATTTCCTCAAGTATGTAAAACATGCCTTTTGGGTAATATTTGTAAACAAAAACAATCTCTGTAAATGAAATGAAAATCTTTTTACATTAACGAAATTCAAAATAACTATTGCTCGAACTTCTGGTAAGAATTCACATATAATAAGTACTGTTATTTCGAATGCATTCTTAGGCAAAAGTAAACGTTATAATATAAATTGAAAATCAAATTCAAAATTCGTTAGATAAAGGGTGCGCAAAGATTAAAAAAATGTAGCAGAATTTGTAGTAGAAAATGTTTTCTGCGTACATGTTGTTTACATGTAGCTTTGCTAAAAAAATATTGCTTTCTTACAACGAACATCATGCAGGAGCTTTCGAATGGCCATTCACTTATTCTGTATTAAGATTTACACGAGTGGAAAAAATAAATTAGACCATTTATATCATAGGCGAATTTAAAACGAGCATGGTGTAACGGCCCCACTTTCCTTAAAAATGTCCCAAGCCTGCAGATTCCCACGGCTTATAATGAGTGGATACAGAATAAAGTCTAAAGGAATCTGAGTACCTAGAAAATCATGTGTGTACCTTTATATCCGCTAGGTAACCAAAGGTTTGACGGTATTAACAAAATATATAATTTATTTAGACGAGAAATTCTCTGAAATGTTTAATCACGGCAGTGGAATGTATTGTCCAAACTAGAACTTAAAGGTTTATTCAGTGAAGAATACCTTATCGGCCACTCGTACGTAAGTACTTCCGTCAACTTTCCGTTTTTCAAAGACTGATGTAAATTACCATGTAATATAAAATATTAATGCCAATATCTAATTTCAGGTAATTGCTGATGTTGCCAAATAAAATTCGTCTACGAGTATATCATTCGCTATCTATTTGAATTGACGAGGACTGTTATTGAAAAAAAAAAATAGAATCATTCCGCACCTATACTCATTTTCATTTGTCATTAAATGAACAAGGAAATCCACTGCATTCTAATGTGTGAAACAATTCATCATAACCTCTATCCATACCAAACCACAAATTCCATTGTTCAATGGTGGTACAATGCGTACAACATGCCCACTATTACGGGTTTAGATGCTACTGTCCCGATACGATTACGCATCCCAATTAGCTTATTTACCTTATTTGCTTGGATGTCACGAAAATGCATGGAAGCAAATCTAAACGAATTAGACATTGGAATAAAGTCGTAGCAGGCTTTCCTGTGTGAATAAGTGATCTATAAGAATTTGTATCTGTATGTATTTACACAATGAATGGATTCTGGCAATAACATCCTTCTTTTGTTGAAATGGATACGATAATTTCGAGATACTTCGTATCTTCGTTCATAGGTATATCATACTCAGCCACGATAATTAAAAAAATAATTCCAATTATTTTTCCATTCTTACAGATAAAGAAGTTTTGTAATATGAAGTTACTCCAGCGTTGTATCATCTCATTTCTTCTGCTTACACCGCTAATTCATTGCAGTAATAGTGATAATTCAGAACAGGATAACGAAAACATAAAAGACAACTTAATTGTAACAGAAGATGTGGTGGTAACGACAACTGTAATCCAAGAAACCCAAGCTAATTGTAACGAAGGTATGAAACTTTTACGTATACCAGTAGTAAGTAATTTGAAACGTTTATTATTCATTGAAACCTTGTTTATGCTTAATGCGACGAAATCACAGCACTATCACGGTCTTAGCAAAGATTATCGATGACATAAAAGTTTCAAATAACAGTAAGAAAATCACAGTGATGACACTTTTAGACTGCAGCAAAGCTTTCAGTTCTATGAATGTAGATATACTTGTTTGCAAACTGCAGAGTATAATTTTGCGCCAATCACATGTGAGTGGTTTATATAATATCTGTACTGTAGAAAGCAGGCGGTAACAGTGTCAAATGAAATTTCGAGCTGAGTACGGTATATGTAAAGTATAGTGGTCCTCAAGGGTCAATTTTAGATCCTATTTTATCACGCCCTGAAACGCATACACATTTACACACCTGAAAAAATTAGAAAATTACTTGTTGAAACCTTAATTATGCCCATTATCGACTAAGGGGACGTTCTTTAAATTGATATGCCAACTGCTTTATCAGATCGACTACAGCCAACTGTTGGAAACATATTTGAGAAACAATGTTTAGGAAAAATTTTCAAAGATGTTTCGTGTCCAGACCAGTTACTCGAATTAGAGATGTTTTCGAAGAAGGACTCGTATAAATGTAAATTCTATTAAGCATGTGCCTTTAGTCTTCTGGGAAATGCTAAAACTGCTTAGTTGTACTTTTACGCCCCTTGATTGCGAAGCTATAGCAAAAAAGGGACCTTCCAATCCCGCTCATGGTGTCCGTCCGTCCGTCCATGTTCAGAAATTAAATCTCAGGAACTACAAGATGTAGAGATATTCTTAAGGTGTCATTGGAATGGTCTTGGCTAGACTAGTTCACAGCCACTAGAACAGTCTTGATTTGTGCACTAGTTCAGTGTTGTCAACCCCACTGTTTTAAAAAAGTAAAAATTTATTCAAATTGCTTCCATTCAGTTAGACCTAGCTGCGCCAAACTTGGCATAAACATTATATTATTCGACTTACTTACTCTATGGCTTACGTAACTTGCAAGTTCATCGCCGTCGTAACAAACGTTTGCCATTGTATTATTCGACACAACAGAAAAATACTGGGTGTTTTCCAGTACCTAAGCACTACAGTTGTCAGCATTGCTAACTTATTTCGTTAAACATAATGCTTACGTGGCTAAAATGCTATTAAAGGACCGAAGCCTTCGCGATTACTAAAAGAACCGCAACTTTAACTTGTATTATTTTATACTGATATTCTCTTCAGAGGCAGCAGCACAGAGTTTACCTCTTCACTTGTAAACAGGTATGCACATAATTTGATATTTTAAAAACTGTTCATTTCATTAACTATAACTACTTGTAGTGTTGCCCACGATACGAGACGAGACTTCAGACTGTTCCGTATCGAGAAAATGTGTTTGCCTCGTTTTGTCTTGAAGATTTGTGTCTAGTCTCGAGTTCTCTCGACTTGTCTCGAATTCACTTTTATATTTTTTCGTACATTTGAAGCAGATGCAGACGTTGAATAATGAGACCAGTCCCTTGAGATGTCAACCGAGTTTTCTTCCTCACCAATTGTCAAAATACTTGACTGTACTGTAGAATTTTGCTGATCAACTCGTGTTTGTTTCTTCGAAAAACGTAACAAAACATAATAGAAGTATAAAAAGTATATGGACTCACTATACACAACAGTCACGACCTTTCAGGAACGGATGCTTAGTTTCAACTGAACCAGTAGTAAATTACCAAGAGATGAATATTAATTGTCAATACGCTCGCTACAACTCAAAGGCAAGCCTTTCCAACTTTCTCCAAAATACTTTTTGACAGTGTCTTGCTCCACTTAAAAAAAAAAAAGGAAAAGGAGGGGTACGTCACTCTTTCTGCTTTCAAACAAGTGGGCGCTGGGATTCTACTAACAAGGTCTTCGAAGGTCCCTTAATAGCATCTCAGACACAAATATTCATTTTTATAAAATAGGTTAGCAACATATCTAGTAGGCTCCTTAGCGACGTCAACATTCACATTTTTTTCTATTGTGTCGCATAATGTTTACGCCAAGTTTGGTGCTGATACGTCTAACTTATGGAAATAATTAAAAAAATGAATTTTATAGAAAATAGATCAGCAACACTAGCAACTGGTATGCTTGAAGACGGGGACATCCACAACATTTACCTACTGTATTGAGTAATGTTTATACCAATTTTGATGCAGATTGGTCTAACGTAATGGAAACAATTAAAAAAGGGTTGGTAAAACTGACCGACCCACTGTACCATTCAAAACGGTTTTGGGAGCTCTAACCTAGTCAAGCCAAAACATTTCCTATAACACCTTAACGATCTCTCCATACATTGTGGTTCTTGAGACTATTTTTTATACGGACGGACGGAACAAGCGATATTATAAGACCCTTGTTAGCTACGCTATTAAGGAAGTTGAAAAGGCCTAGATTTGAATAAGATCACATGGCAATAAAATACCTAAACGTTATTGTCAAATCCTTTTAAAACTCAGTACCTAAAATGAATGACACGGTTTTGTCTTTGTTCGCATCGAGAAAGACAATGAATGGTTAATTACTTAAACTGTCGTTCAGAGAACGTGCATGGGGAACTGTTTTACAGTTATGATTTTTATACAAATATAGATATCTCGATTGATGCTTTAACATTGTACTTGAATCTGGAGGCCGGCTGGGTGGCAGAGCGGTCTGTGGCGGTAGGCCATCGGCTCGAAGGTCCCGGGTTCGAGTCCCGGTATGGGCATGAGTGTGGATTTTAACAGTTAAAGGAGCATCGTGACGGGCCGAAGTCAAAAGCTACTAGACTGGCCAATATAAAAATAAAGTTTACCTAAGTTTTGAATCTGGATCTCAAAGTAGAATCATGAAGCTTGAATTAATTGGAAAATGGAAATTAAAGCTACTTTGAAGGATCATTAAAAATAAATTTAGGTATTCCCTGCTTCAACCCTCCTCGTTTGAAGTAATTAACGCTGGTAAGCATTTTGAAGGAAATATTTCATTCGCATTAAGTAATTCTTGATATATATTAAATTGCTCTGGATTTTTCGAGACACGGCTTGTCTCTTGGGCAACACTGATAAGCGTGTAGGTAGATAAGCTATAGATTTTGAGATGTGTTCCGCGGAGGAAGTGGCCATAGCCTGTGCTACGTATGTCATGGTGAACGCTCTGTTACATCAACGTAGTAAAAAAGCCGTTGGTTGACTGGAACACTTATGCGCGAAGAATGATATTGTGCCTTGATCTATTAAGAGATTTGGAGCTTGAAGATGGTGCTGCTATTCGAAATTTCACTCGGATGAGTCCCAAGGCCATTAACCTTAAGACTACCACCAGAGTTTTTGTGAAAATCGTAGACATTTTACTTTTACCGTTTGGTTCACAGTTCAAACGAGGCAACATTTATATCAGTGGTGTAATTATAATACCGCCGGACCCCACATTTCCGGGGCTCATGTGACCAGGGGCTTCTACAGATGATATATACATAAATAAGAAAATGAGTTAATGGCAAATTCAGCATCCATTAGAAGCAAATAGCCATAATATTTGATTTTTAAAGGGAGGGAATTTTTATGCCTGGAGGAAATGTTCACGCCCTATAAAGAAAAAATATATTTTAGAAATCTGGCAAACACTGTTCTCCTCAATGAGTGTGTGCGCATTTTACATGCGGCAAGTATTTGCTCAATTTGCACGTGGGAGAGCTAAGGGGTGTGTAAAAACTAGTTACTCCACTGATATAACCATCGTACACAATATGAAGATAAAAGAGGAGTATGGAGACAAATAAAAAAACAATAAAAACGGGATCTTTTAAAAATATTTCATGATGTTACAACACTTGCAATTATCGTACGCCGACAAAAACTAGTTAACGTGTATCGTTAGACATAAGTTTCATTATGTTGTTTTGAGTTATATATTTTTCAACTAACTAACTCTATGGCTTATGGAACTCGCAAGTTCATCACCGCAGTAACAAAAGTTCGCCATTGGAGTCTATCCTGGGCAATATCAAGCAAGTTTTCATCACGAACACCTACTTCTCGAATATCGCTTCTAATATTGCACTCCTCAGTCTTCTCAATGGCCTCCTTCCATCCAGCCTTCCAACCAGGATAAAATATAATCTTCGGTTTCCCCCATCCGAGCTACATGCCCTGCCCACCTTTGTCGTTGCAATTTCATTATTTGTACAACATCTGGTGATTCGTACAGTCCGTGGAGTTCTTCATTATGCAGTCTTCTCCAATCTCCAGCCATCTCGTCCCGTTTCGACCCGTATAACTTTCTCAAAACCTTATTTTTAAACACACGTAATTTATGTTCATCTGCTAGGGTCGTACTCCAACTTTCGCAACCGTAAAGTATTACCGGCAGAATAACCGTTCTGTATATTTTCAATTTCAATTTCCTTCATATTAATCGCGATGTTAGAAGATTTTGGACTGAATAGAAGCATGCGTTGCCTGATACTAAGCGACTTTTAATTCCTTCCGTGACCTCATTTTTGCTTGTTACGTATGCTCCCAAGTATTTAAATTTGTTTACTTTCTCTATGACCTCATCCCTAATTCTTATGTTTTTATTTCTTTAATTCCCTGTATTTCGGCTTGTTATCATGTATTTTGTTTTATCTATGTTTACCTGTAGACATATCTCATCACACACTTCCACCAAGACATCGGAGTTGCTTTGTAGTGCATTTATATCGTCCCCTATTAAATCTGCATCATCCGCGTATACAAACAGTTCGTTCAAACTATTCAATGATAGTCCCTTTTTGTATCCTTTAATTTTTAAAATCGCATATTCTAACGCAAAGTTAAAAAGTAGTGGGGACAAGGCATCGCCTTGTTTCAACCGGTTGCAAATCTTCAAACTATCTGACATATTATACCTATCTGTACTCCGCTTATGGAGTCGGTGAGATACATCTTCACTAGTTGAACTACTTTTTCCGAATTTCAAATCGTATCAGGATACTGTATAACCTTTCCCTTTTGATAGAATCATATGCTTTCTTAAAATCAATGAATAGTTGATGAACCGTCCCATTGTATTCCCATTTCTTCTTCAAAATTTGTGTCAAGGCAAGAGTCTGGTCCAACGTGGATCTATTTCTTCTAAATCCACATTGGTGATCTCCAGTTATTTCATCTACGTATACACTTAGGCGTGTTAACAGAATATTACTTCATAGCTTGTAACAGGTTGGAAGTAACGAGATTCCGCGGTAATTATTACAGTCCGATTTATCACCTTTTTTGTAAATCGGAACTATTATTGAGGTTTTCCATTCATTTGGGAGTTCCTCCTTTCGCCATATAGCATTTATCAATTTATGTAATTCCTTGATTAGGGCTGCTCCTCCTGCTTTAATTAATTCAGCTGGAATATAGTCTATTCCTAGTGATTTGAATTTTTTCAATTTTTTCCCGACATTTCGATCTCGATCTCGCTAGGTTCAGGAATCCACGGTTCTGCGGTATGGATTTCGGATTCCTCTGTTTGTTCATCGTTGTGTACATTAAGAACTTCGTCGAAATATTTTTTCCACTCATCGATAATTTTAGTCGGATCCGCCTGAAGATCTTCACATTCATTTCTAATCATTCCTAATCTCGGCTGGTAACCTTTCCTTAACGAGTTTACCCCTTTGTATAGATCTCGTATGTTATTTGTCTTCCCGTTTTCCTCAATCTCCTGAATCTTCTGCGTTAGATATTCTCGCTTTTTGTTTCTGAACCCTAGTGTGGCGTTTCGTTTCGCGTTACTGTAGTGGTTGGTATTTGCTTCGCTTTTATTACTTAGACATCGTTGCCTTGCTTGTTTTCGTTCCTCATGAAGTTTAATGCATTCATCATCAAACCAAGGTTGTAGGTCTTCACCTACACGTTCCTTCGCTGCGCTCTTAATTGTTTCACGAATTGCCTCCCACATCTTACTTACCTCGATTTCATTATTAATATCATCATTATTAACACTCGTGTCGGCTAGGATTTCGAACCCATTTGAGAGTTCGAGTTGGTAATCTGCTCTTATGCTCGGATTATTTAATCGTTTAACTTAAAATTTCAGTTGTTTTGACCCCTTGTTTTCTCTGTTAGCGATGCATAACTTTTCCCTTACTTTTGTGATTACTAATTGATGGTCGATGTCAACTTCCGCTCCTCTGTACGACCTAACACCCATTACGTTGGTGTGTCTTCGTCTGTCTACTAATACGTGATCGATCTAGTTGAGAGTTTTGCCGTCCGGAGATACCCATGTGTATTTGTGTATGTCTTTGTGTTCAAAGTACGTGCTCTTTACCAGTTGGTTTTTCGAAATCGCGAAAGTTATCAGTCTTTCTCCATTGTTGTTGGTCGTTTTGTGAAGGCTGTATTTGCCTATAGTAGTTCTATATTTTTCTTCCCTCCCTACCTTTGCATTGAAATCACTCAACACAATTTTCGAATTATACTTCAGTATTTGGTCAAATAGCCTTTCTAGCTCATCGTAGAATATACACTGCAAAAAATATCTGTGTTAATTCAACACAATGCGATGTCCCAGCGTGACTACCACTTTTGTGTGTTAAATGAACACAACACACGGTGTTGATTTCGATCCTGTGAAAAAAAAAAGTTACGGCTGCAGTGAGATTTGAACATGGGTTACTCAGTCAGAAGCCGAGCGTCTTACCGACTTGGCTAAATCGACAGACAGAAAAAGCACTAGATGCAAACGATATTTAGTGAACAACATTTGAATTAAACGACTACCCTATAGGTTTAAATAGTTTATGGGATCAAATATATTTGCTGAACCCCCAAAATAAACTACGTTACTTACACGACTTATCCCATGTTTTAATCACTTCCTATTTGTCAATTAAGAACCAGAATTCCCATTCATTGAGAATATTATATATCAATGAAAGGAAGCAAGGTGGCGACATTCAAAACACTTGAGCAGGATTACTGCTTTCTTTTCGTAACAACATGTCAAATGTTGTGCTTGCTTTCATAGAAATGGAACATATTCTCAATGAATGGGGACTGTGATCCCTAATTGACCAATGGAAAAGTGATTAAATCATAGCATAAGTCGTGAGAGTAACTTTGTTTCTGTTTGGGGTTCAGCAACATTTTTTATCCTCTATATTGTTTCAATCTATAGTGCTCTTTCCGTGTGACGATTTAGCGAAGTCGGTAAGACGCTCAACTTCCAACTGAGCAACCCATATTCAGATCTAGCTGCAGACGTAACTTTTTTTCTCCCAGAACCGAAATCAACACCGTGTGTTGTGTTCATTTAACAGAAAAGTGGTAGTCACGCTGGGACACCGCATTGTGTTGAATTAACACAGCTATTTTTTGCTGTGTATCTTTGTCGTTATCAGTAGCCACCTCGGTCGGAGTATAGACGTTTAATCAAACCGTGTTGCTACATCGATTACGTATCGTAACGTACGATAGTCTTTTGTTTACGAACTCTATATTGTGAACCGCCTGAAGGATACTATTCTTAATAAGGAATCCTGTTCCGAAATCGTGAGATTGTGTGCCCCCTTAGTAGAAAGTGTACTTGCACTGTGGGATGCTATCTTGACCCTCCCACCGAACTTCTTATATCGCTAATATGTCTAGCTCGTACTTCTCGGTCTCGCGTACCGCCACCTGACGAGCGCCCGTTTGGTAATATGTTCGTACGTTCCACGTTCCTATTCTAAGGTGTTTCTTAATCCTGTTCTTGGAGCCCCCTGAAGCAGTCCCCGCCCGAAGATCCGAATGAGGGACTAGTTTGCCTCCGGAATATTTTACCCCAGGAGAATCCATGAACCATCTGTTACTTCTTGACATGTTTTAGCGGTGTAGGGTTATCAGCTCTACGACCTCGCAGTAAAGATAGACATCCCAGATGTCGCCCTGTTTCCATCTCTGAGCTTTCAAATAGCATTAATAAATATTTCCTTAAGTTTATATTAGAATTAATAGCTGGAAGAAAATAACATTAGTTTCTGTTTTATAATTGAAGGTTATCAATAATATTTTATAGGTCAATAAGCCATTTGTTTTTCAGAATATAATTTGTGTAACTCCTTCTTTCTTGTATAGTTCACCCACAATAACGAACAGGGCAAAGTAAAAACGCGCTTATCCTCGCACACTCTAGCTAGCTTATAATTCTCGAAAATTGGAATAGTCATTGTATTCTTATGGCTCCAGACGAAATGATTCCCTCTGATTCTCAGTTATATTTTGTGATATGAACTTGATTTTTCGTCTCTTTCTTTTCTACTAAGATTCAATCTAGTCTCGACTCAGTGGAGTAGAGGACCACTAGGGCAAACCTCAAGGGCCACAGTTTGGGGAACGCTGCGGTAATTCATTTTTTATTCGTCTGTAACTAAATCATGCATGTTAATTAGGAGAGATGTGGTGTCGTTTCTCTCTTGGTCCCGAAGAAACTGCAATTTACATAAAAAAAACCCACTGCAAAACGGAACAAATCTGTACCCCACCCTACACCTGAAAAAGCAGGAGTACGCTAAGAAAAATTACAAATTCTGTAATTTAATTTCTTCTATACTATTTGAGGCCAAACTTATGATTCTACAACACTTTGGGGATCGTTTAGCCCACAAATCGAGGTTTGGTACAGAATGTTTCTTATGTTTACAATGTTTCTCGTTTTCAATTACAAATACGAAAGAAGAAACATTGTTTCTTTCTCCGAAACAAACACAGATATTGTTGTCTAAATGTTTTCCAAATGTTTGTGAAATGTTTTCAAATATTTGGGAAACATTTCAGAGACAACTTTGAAACATTTAAGAAACGAAAAAAAAAAAACAAAAAAAAAAACACGTCGGGAAGCAGTTCGCAAACAATGTTTTCTGAAAATGATTCCATGTGTGGACGTGGTTTTCTTTCCAGAAACAACAAAAACAAGGATTTTTTAAAATTATTTTATGGTGTTTAAGAATCTAAGGCTCAGGCCGGGATAGGGGAGGTGAAAGGATTCGGGAAGGTGTCGGTCAGGGCCTATGTTGAAAGTGCCATCCCGGCATTTGCCTGGTGTGACTGAAGAAAAACCCTGGAAAAAACCTCAGTCAGGATAGTCGGCCGCTGGGACAGAACCTACGACTTCTCGAATGCTACGCCTTCAGCTTCAGCTTCATAAGCTTAGCTTTAAATACTACCGGCAATAATAAATCTCGTGTACTTGTGCAAAGAGGGTTAAGTCACAAAACTCCATTTTTGAGTATTATGTATCACTGAAAAGGAAAACAAAAGCAATCTCTACATGTGTATATATTGTCGTGTAGCCTAAGTCAAATTCAGTACTGTACCGAAGTTATGAAGTTGTGTATTCTGAGGTATCTCAAGAAATCACAATATGATTTGAACTTTCAATTCCATTTTCCTCCAAAAAAGTGCTTTTAACACCCTTTGCATAAAGCACCCGAGAAATTACAGTTGTACTTCCTCAGTTGAAACGGTTCCCAAGCAAGGCAACAGGTGTCTCTCGAATACAATATCTCTCGTGTGCGGTAGCAAAAGCTGACACTAGGTGTCTCTAATATAACACCGACGACACCACCTCACGAGATTGCTGACATCAAAATAATGGGGAAAAGCTTAGACCATCGAGGGTAGATTTTACAGAATTCATTGTGAATACTGCCTTAATAATATAACCGAAAACTTGTTCTTAGTTGTTCCTTCTTATGTTTTGATTCACTAGATTATCTGTAATGATTTATCCACTTAAATGCATTTTTTATCATTTAGATAATGATTTGCATTATGTTTATCACCATTAATTATGTAAATATTAGTTACGAGCGTGACCTGGTCTATGCAGTAAACACATTATTTGGGCATTGTTACTAAGACAACAACTGAAAAATAATATTTTAGTATGCTTTAGTATCTGAACCGAAAGTACACTGAAAATAAAATTACACCTAAAGAAAACATAAAGTTCACAATATGTTCGAGTTTTAGCACGCTTTTAGTGCATATTATATGAACTTTTCGTGAAATTAATATGAACTACACTACAATTTAGTGCATAAAATGTGCACTTCTGGTGTACTGATACACAATTTACACACAAAAAGTTCATTTAAAATTTGCAATGGCACTAAAAGTGATCTCAAAACAAAGCTTAGAAAATGTGAACTACAGCAAATATGAATTTAATGTGTTCAAAATGTGCACCATGGGCCAGAAGCTAATAAAAAGACTCATTGAGCACACTAAACCTCACAATTTTTTTCGGTAGGTTCACATAAAGTTCACATGCGTTCACATAAAGTTCATTTTTGGTGAACTTTTTGTGCCTGGTGAATTTCAGTGTATGCTTAATGATCAACTTATATCATTTATGCAGCTGTTAGGTCTGAGGCTCTAGATCAGAGCTACTCGTAAATCGAGGAGTTCAAATCCCGCCAGGGGCATGATTGTTTGTGTATTTTAAATAGCAGGACCTTAGCAATATAATCGTGACGCGCTGAAGTCAAAATAGCTAGAATGGCGCATGTAAAATGAAGTTTAGTTTTAAAAATCATTTAACTAAAAGCAGTTTCTTATTATATTTACTTACAGCTAAGCATTGTTTTGATATTGGAATGACACACTTTGAGAATGAAAATTATCGTGAAGCTATCTCATGGTTTATTAAAGCATTTAAATTACGAGAAGAAGAAAAAGAGAAGTTATTGCCGTCAAAAATGACGATCCTTGATTTCTTATCATTTTGCCATTATAAAGAAGGTGAGTAATAAACCATGTATACGTAAGTGGCTGTAGCATATTCAGTTTTATCGTTTTTTATTACTGATGTATAAACAGGGATTCTAAACCTAACGAGAATTGTTTAAATTGTGAACTGTATAAGGTACTATGAACATTCATGGTTATCAGATTTCAGAATGGTTGTGTATTTACGTAACAATATCAATGAATTATAACCAAGATAATCATTGCTTGTTTGAACCATATTCCAGTGATAATGAATACACTACAGCGGTTAGGTGAACTAACGACTTAAAATACTTTAGACTGTTAGTCCTCCGATCACATTTCAAAGTTCAATGTGATGCCTTATCACCAATACTATTCAATTTTGCATTACAATATGCTATTCTAAGAATAAAAGAGGACAAAAATGGACTAACATTGAATGGTTTGAACCAACTGTTCGTATATGCGGATGATGCAGATTTAATAGGGAACGATATAAATAAACTACAAGGTAACACCGATGTCTTACAAGGTACACTCGCTAGGTGTCAGAGCCCGATTTTGATGAAAATTCTTATGTAGTTACAGTG